>PVIR01006415.1:36126-66084 GCA_004026965.1 Petromus typicus
AAAAAAAAAAAAAAAAAAAAAAAGTTAAACCATATTCCAATGGTTAGGGAATGTTAATATTATGTGGGTATACTTCATGTTTTTTATATGCATGTGCGAATATTGTACACTTAGACAATTACACAGATAAATTACACTTAATTATTCTGTGATCTGCTTTTCTTTTAGCAATGAAAGATAATCTTTCCAAATTTTTAAATCAATATTGTGTTGCACTTTTCTATTTGGAAAACAGTATTCGAAGCAAGATCAGAATTAATATTCTTATAGACAAATTTTTAACACCACAGATATTTAGTTAGATTGTATTCTTATAAGTGTAATCGAAGAAATATACATTTTAAAGAGCTATGATAAATAATTGGATCATGACTTTCTTTATACCCCTCTTACTCTGTCTTCCATATTTTTTCTCTGGGTTGGATATTTAAGTTTTCTTTTTTCCACCTGAGCAGCTCATACAGTCTTCTTCATTTGTTCATTACTTTAAATTGACTTCAGCTAGGGCTCCATAAACAATACTAAAGCCAAAGACTTTCTGAATGAAACTCCGGTTGGGCAAGAAATAAAACCAAGGGGGCCGGGGAGTTAGCTCAGTGGTTCCGGCGCCTGTCTTGCAAGCGCAAGGACCCGGGTTCGATTCCCCGGTAACCACATAACAATACTGGGTGTGGAGACCCACACCCAGGAGCAACCAGTACCACATACCACAGTGCCGGGCGTGGTGGCTCACGCCTGTCATCCCAGCACTCGGGAGGCAGAGGCAGGAGGGTTGCTGTGATGTGAGTTTGAGGCTGAGCTCAGGGCCAGCCTGAACCACAAAGCGAGACCCTGTCTCAAAAAAACCTAAAAAAAAAAAAAAAGAAATAAAACCAAGAATCAACAAATGGGATCTTAATTAAATTAAAAAGCTTCTGCACAAAAAAAGGTGGCTATGAGCAAAGTGAAATGATAGCCTACAGACTGGGAAAATTTTTTGCCATCTGCACCTCAGACAAAGAGCTAACATCTAGAATGTATAAAGAGCTTGAAGTGACTAGATGCCCCAAATTTAGAAAATGGGCATCGGAAATGAACAGACATGTCTAAGATGAAGAAATATAACTGGCCAAGAGGTACAGTGGACTCTTCACTTACAAACTCATTTGGTTCCCAAGGGGTGGTTGCAACTGAAGTTGGATGCAAATCAATACAGCTGAGATCTGGATGTCTGCCTGGGTATGGGCTATAGATAACAAGAGGCAGCTAAATCTCCTCTTAACCTATTTACTGAGTTGTTCATATGTAGGGCTGTTTGTAACTTGAGGGTCCACTGTACATGAAAAAATGTTCAGCAGTACTGGTTAAATTAAATCCAAATTAAAACAACACTAAGATTCCTTTTGACTCCAGAAACAATGGCCATCATCAAGAAATCAACAACAAACCTGCTGTGGCTGTGAGGAGAAAGGAGCCCATCTCCATTCTTGTTAGGAGTATAACTGATACAAACTCTATAGAAATCAGAATGGAGAGTCCTCAAAACACTAAAACTAGAAATTCTGTTTGACTCAGCTATTCTCCTTTTGAGTATCTTTCAAAAAGAGTTAAAAATATCACAGTACAGTGATAAAAGTGCACCCATGTTAATAGCAATGCAATTCACAATAAACAAATCTTGGAAACACCCCACATGTCCATTAACAGACAAATGGATAAAGAAAATGTGGTATTATATACAATAGAGCACTACTCTGTCATTAAGAAAGATAACCTTGAGGGGCTGGAGATTTAGCTCAGTGGTTCTGGGGCCAGCCTCCCAAGTGCAAGGTCCTGAGTTTGACTGCCAGTATGAGGGGGAAAAAAATGAGACGTGTAGAAAAATAAATCTATCTTGAAATCATAATGTTAAATGAAGCAAATCAGATACACAAAGTTGAACATAGTATGGTTTCTAGTAGAAAAGAGAGAAAAGGGTTATTTTATTCAAGTATGTTTCTTCTGTCAGTTTGTTTTACCCCAGTATCGTGTGAGAGCTCACATCACAGAATTTCCATTTCTTTGGGTTTGTTATTGTTGCTGTGAGTGTGGTCTATTTTCAATAATCAAAATCCCAGAAAAAGAACTAAGTCTAAAGAAAACATTTTCACATATTGACTTTATGTCCATGTATCTTGGTAAATGTTGTTATTGCTTATAATTTATTAATTCAGTTGGTTTTGTTGTGTCAACATTCATATAATCTAATATTAATTGTTTTTTTCTTTCTTTTCAGTGTTTGAATTTATATTTTCTTACTTTTTTTACCAGAACTTCCAGAAAAATGTTGATTAGTACTGATAGCACTATGCATTTTTGTCCTATTTCTGGATTTTAAAAAATGTTATCTCTTTCAGAATCTTTCTTGCTAAAAATATAGTATCTATAGTAAAGGTAATAACAGCTTGCAAAACTCTATAATTAAAAAATTACCAATAAATACTGAATTTAATTAAAAATACTGATGGTTGGCTCCTACCTTCAGACATACAGATGTCCTTGGTATGTGTTGAAACATACACATCAGAATTTTAAAAAGCATTTAAGATGATTCTCATCACAGTAAAGGAAGGCCGTTGTGTCCTTTTATTCTTCTTATTTATTCTGAAATTTTAAGTTCCATCCTAGACCCATATCTTATCTTTTTCCACATTATTTTTTTCTTCCTTTTTGAGACAGGGTCTTTTGAGAGTAGTCATGGCTGGCCTTGAACTCAGTATGTCGCCCAGGTTGGCTTTGAACTCAAAGCCATCCTCTGCCTCAGATTCCCGAGTGCTGAGATTGCAGGCATGTGCCACTACAACTCACCCTCCATTTTCTTTTTATATGTAATTTCGACTTTACTTTCTCCATTATCACCTCTATGAATATTATTTCAAAGACTGTCTGATATTCTAAACTCTTTCTTGTGAGGCCTGATTCTGTTCACCGCATACAGAAAAATTAATAACTGATGCTCTCCATAGAAGTAGTCCTCAAACTCCATGTATCTAAAACTGATCTAACACACCTGAAACATATCATCCACATCCAGAGCACTAGACACATGCTCACATAGTAGTGGCACCCATGGGAAGGGAGCGTTCCATCTTTCATTTGACCGCAGATCTCTTCTTTGTGTTGTCTTCGCCCCGAAACTTGTCTAAAATCAGTGTTTGCACCCTTCTCTTTCCACTGCCATAGCCTACCATGAGAGCAGTCCTACTGTGTGTGCACATGCATCTCAGTGTCTATCTCCGGAGCTCTGGCCTCGGAGCATATTTTGTCTGCAGTCCTTGCATGGAGAAGTCTTCCGAGAAAACTAGTAAATATGACCTCCGGGACCGAGATCAAGATGGGATTAAAAACATAACATATGCAGGAAAACATGCATGGCAGGGGACAAAAGGGGAAAGATGGCGATTGTTTCCGACTGCTTAATAATTGGTATTTCTGGGCAAGGAACTTAATCCAAGGGCGGAGAATGATGTGGTTCCTAGTACCTGTTGTAATTGATCTTTAGGCTTTGAGGGTCACTTTCTGTATTAATTCACCCAAGTCCAAAGCACTTAGGTCAAAGAAAGCTAAAAGAAAAACGATTCTATTTGTTGTAAATGTCTAAATTATTTTGTAAAATTTGAATTTCTTATTCAGATGAATCTGCTATAATCTCAACCAAATGTATACTAACGAAGAAACTGAGGGATTTATAAGGCATGGAAGGCCTACACTGGAAAGATCGGGGAGGCAAGAATACTTTAGTCTGTAGATGGGCAGGTGAATAGCACTGAAACACAAGCAAGCCGTGTGCGCCGTCACCTCTGTCTCTGAGTTCTCGGTTCTGAGCCGCTCACCTACAGCGCTGTTGATCCGGGACCCTGCTGGCGCTCTTACTTTTCAGTATGTCCATGAGCACTGGGAATTTAATAGTCATACAGAAACGTCTGCTGAGTTCATAATTCTTCATGTTACTCCAACACTTGTGACTGTAACAGAAAAATATCAGCGTTTTGAAGTGTGGTGAACACTTATTTAGGCTTTTAGGGATGTCATTCAAGATATGTACTGCTTTCTGTCCAAAAATGCCAATCTCCGTCTAATCTGGCCACCAGAAAGTAGATGTGCAAAACCAAGACAAGCATATACTTTTGTTAATTGAAGCACTTTATAAGATGAGTTAAAAATCTTCAGAGGTCAAGAAGGAATCCAACTCGATTAGTTCTGTGCCACATTTTTAATGCATTACATAAATTTGGAACTAGCACGATCCTTTCCCCTGGGGCAGGGGGGGTGGGGCACGAGGAGAGCTGGGAGAGGAAACGCTTTGAGCACCTGTGGCTGCTCTTGGCTCGCTGAGCCCAGGAAGTGCTGCAGCCCGACCTAAGCCAAGCTCGCTCTCCTGGCAGCCAGCTGGGGCCCAGCTGCAGAGCAAAGGCGCGCATGAAGGGCCAGAAGCCAGGCCAGATGCCCGAGAGAGGGAGAGAGAGAGAGAGAGAGAGAGAGAGAGAGGAGGGAGAGAGAGAGGAGAGGTGAATAGCTCCAGGCACGGCGCAGAGAAGGCGGACTCGCTGTCTTTCTGTCACACACACGGGCTTCCATGGGCTTCCCAGTTTCTTGGTTTAGTCGTGAGTAGCTGCTTGAATTCAATCTGACTTCAAGGCAGGAGATATTTTAAATTAACTGAATTTTCAGGAAAAGTGTAGCCCCTGTATTCCTAGGAATATAGATTCCTCCCTTATAATGCAGTTTTCAGGAATAAATTTCTATACTTATAATGATTCTTGGGGGGGGCATGGCACTGGTGATTAAAAAAGAAACTTCACGCTGAGCTACATTTCCAGGCCTTTTAAAATTATTTTTTAATGTTCTAAATTTTGAGCCAGGGACTAAGTCCTTAACTTGCTCATGCTGAGTTCAAATTTGTGATTCTCCTGCCCCAGCCTACCAGAGTGCCCGAAATATCTGTGTGTGCCACAATGCTTAGTTGCAATAATTTACGTCACCAGTGCCATGCCTCCTCCCTCCAAAAAAAATCATTATAGGTATAGAGAAGAAGACACAGATAAAAACCCTGAAGAGGAGATGCTGAGGGCGGGGACCTTGTGGGCCTGATCACAAAGTTACTGTTTGCTACGGTGTGGATGTAGGGACATTCCGAAGAGCAGGTTTTATAGCAGCTCAGTTCCATAGCAACTAGGCCTTAAGTCACGAAAGACAGTTTGAGAGGATCAAGGACACAGGGACATACGAAGACAGCCTTAAAATAAGTGCCTTGTCCTTACTAACCAGCTCCTTCTCATGTACTCTAGTGCCACACAGAGTGGGAAGCACTGAACAACAAACCTGTCGCCCGGAGGGCGCGGTCCGGCCAGAGCTCCGCGCTGCCTCACCCTTGGAAGCTTGACTGACCGGCACTGAAAGTGCTCATGTCGCCGGAGAACTCACAGTAGAATCGGACTCAGTTGCTTTAAAGGGAACTGTGCATCAAGCAAAAGGCTTGGGTGGGAAGACCGCCGACATCTGCACCGGAAGGACAATACGCGTGATCTGATGTCGGCTCTGATTGGAGGAGGTGGGTGTTTTGGGTGGCACATGCAATATGATTGGTCTGGGCATATTGGGGTTGTCAGCATGTGTTTGTTGAGTCCTTGAGGAGTATATTGTAGTGAGTACCATTATGTTTCTGTTTTACGTGAATAAGTTTTCTTTTTTTATTTGTAAGATAGTCCAGATTCAGACCCTATCTAATTCAGGGACATTATTTTATCACAAGAGAGGAGCATATGATTAACAGTTATCCCCACGTCTGCATGAAATTTAAAATGATGTACATAGTTTCGAGCTGACCAGACACTCGCTTTGAGAAGAGACAAATAACCAAGGGTGATACAGGGACAGTCAAAATTAGAACGCTCCTACATGCAGTATTTATGGCAAAATCATGTTCTTTAACTGTGGTATTTTAAATGAAGTTTACTGACATGACTTAACATAAGTGAAATATAGATATTTTCTGTGTCCATTGTGGAAATTCTTGGTGATATAGATTATAAAACTGAAAGAGAAATTATTCTTTTTTGACAACTGTAATCCTTTTTTGACAAGTTTTTAGCCAAAGGATGACTGGTTAACCTATGGCCTATCAAGCTTTAAGATCCCCAGCTGGACTTTCCTCCTTACAACAGCCAGAATTTCTGCCCTGCGAAGGTCACCTGAGCGTACAAGGAAAGCGTGAACCCCACTCTTCTTACTGAGCTAGACGGAGGAATTCCACATAGCATTCTAAAATTGTTCTTGTATTATAGCAATATTTTCTCCAATCAGGGAAGAAACAAAAGAGAATAGTAAAAGAATGTCCATTGTTTCTGAGGAATAAAGTGCTATTTTTTGTGATTGCTGTTTTGCTTTTGGGACAGGGTCTTGCTCTGCAGGCCTGGCTGGCCCTGAACTCACTATCTAGACCAGGATGGCCTGGAATCCACCGCCATCCTCCAGTCTCAGCTTCCCGAGTGCTGGGATTTCAGGCGAGGGCCACCATGCCCAGCTGAAGTGCTGTTCTTACATTAGCTCCCACAGTTAGATGGTTTTGAGCGTCTATCACTGGTTTACTGATATGTACTGTGGCGGAGGAGTTGCTTTGCCTTCAGAGAGAGCACACGCACAGCTGTGAGTTAGTCACTGACTGGCCAGGCACACGCCCCTGGTCCTTCGGGACTTGGTGAGGCTGGACCCTGCTACTGCCTGCCTACGTGGCATACGTGCCCTCATCGCAGGTGTGGCGACATTGTAACAGTGGATTGCTCGTGTGTTTGTGATGATGTCAGTGTAATCAGACCTACTACCTTGACAATCCAATGAAAGCACAATACATAAAGTTATGTACAATACACGATATTTAATGATGACAATCAATGTCTATGTTACCCAGTTATAACACAATGTGTTTTCCCAGGAGCAGCTTCATGTATCTTATGCTTACAGGACTCTTGATTATAACAAGCGGTTATATGAGGAACTCAGTGACCTACACCTGGTTGGTTTGTAGAAGTGACCTCTGATGCTCAGCGAGGGTTAAAAATACCTCATGACTCATTTCCCAGAACACATCCTCACTGAGGGATGTATTACTGTATTGATACTGGGTCGTGTCCTGAATAGATTCATTCCCATAAAATTTCATTCTTTGGTTAGTACCATAAGATTGCACAATAGTGAACATGGTATATATTTGAAAATAATAATATAAAGGTTAATACTACATTGACATTTAAAATTAAGGCGTACAATTAAATTTATTGATATGGAAGATGTTCATGATCGATCTTTTTCTTCTGTGGTGCTGGAGAGATTGAACCTAGAATCTCACACATGCTGGGTAAGTACTCCACAGCTGCACTATATCAGAAGATGCACTATGCAGATACATAAACAATAAAGGTCTCAGAATGGTTGTTTTATGCCTTTTAAAAACCTGTATATAATATTGTATGCATAAACATACACTGCCTTTATTTCTTTAATACTTTAGTATGCAACTTTTCAAATGAGTGCAAAAATAATGGGAATCATCTAACGAAATAATCATTATGTAGCTTCAACAATTATCAATTTGTTGAAAATTTTATTTTATATCTTCTTTTGTAGCAAGGAAAAGAGTTAATTCTAGTTAAAATACTCTAAGCTCTAAGTACTTGTTCAACATTTTCTCTTACCTATAGATTGCATCTTAAAGAAAATCAGTAAAATTTAAGACAGGATACCCCAAAAGTGTCCCTCTCACTTCTCTGAGGTCATTCTCAAATTGTGCCTAATGTATTTCTTTGAAAGTTTGGCTTGCTCAGTTTTTTCTTTACTGAAGCTTCCCAAAAGGTTCTACTACAGTACCCCGAATATCAGCACAGAGACAAATCCACATCACTCTAAGGGACTGTGTGTACGAAATAAAATAACTTACTAAAAGCAAGCTATTTTGAAATGTCATTTTTAATGTTCTTAATTATACCTATGTTTACTAGAAATAGAGTGTTTTGAATTACTCACCAACGAACAACTTTGACATGGTAGCAAGGCGGGCCATGCTGTTCTTCTGGCTTCCTGTCTCCTGAGGCACTTCGACAGATACCCCTGTGAACATAGGTCCCCAGTTTGAGTATCATAGCCTAGTTCTCTCGCCATTGAAGACCCTGATCCTGCCCTGTGATTTGACTTCTTGGCCTTTGAAACCCCGCGCTCTGTGAGGACCTTGGCTTGAACTCAGGCCTGGAGTGTTTCCTACCCTAGACACCCTCAGATAATAGGCCCTGCTCTACTAGTGCCTCTCATTTCTCAGCACCATAGAAAGTTGTGCTGAAATTTGTGCCCAAGGCCCTGCAAGTGAAACTTGGACCTATAAACCATAAATGCTGATGTACTCATCTACTTAATTGGGTGCCAGCTACGTTCCTGGCAGTTAGCTAGGCCCTGCGGACACTGTAATTAAAAACGGACAGACAGAAGGAGACTATTTCATGTACAACACAATAAAATATAAAGCACATTACCTAATAGGGTAATTGTTATATCAGGTGATGTAGTACGTTCTGTGAAGCTTAAAACAGGGTTCTTAAGCAGATCAGAGAAGTCTTCCAAAAGTATGATGCAGACAAGCGATAAGGAAAAGAAGGCAAAGCTGTATTTGCATTAAAATTTTTCTTTGAATCAAAAGGTTCCTCTTTGTTCAGTCATGAAGTGTAATTGCTTAGGAGTGAAGGGATTGCCAAAGCAGCATTTCCAGAGGGAGCTACTTCCACTGAAATAGTGTAGGAGACACTAATATAAAGAGTTGGACGACTTGACATTATGGGTTAGAATAGAAAGGGGACTCTTGACGGGGGGTAGTGCGCTGTCAGGCAGAACCAACTGCCCCTCTCTCCATTCCCTTGTCCCTTTGTATCTATCGGAGGTGAGGCAACCCCCTTTGCTTCTCCTCTTCTGAAAAGAGAAACCATTCTATCTTATAACCCAGACCTCTGTGTGGTATCTAAACTTTATAGGCATCTCTTTTTTAAAAAAATCTACGGATTAAAGTGATTGTAATTTTATTTTCAAGTTCAACCATTGATTTTGGTTACTTTATCAGGAAGACACTGTGTTAGTCTTCAGAAAGTTTAGCTTTATTATACATTTCTTATTTTTCAGTAAAAGAATGAGGTGATGGTGGTAAAGGCAGTTGCTCTGACAGGTGAAGTGTGGTGTGAAATGCATTTTCCACGGAGTGATTCAGTAATACCCTCCCCAAGCCCTGGGGAAGCCCACTAAGGTGGGCTTCGTGGCCACAGGCCTGGGTCCTGGACAGGAACCGGACAGCAGATGAAAGAAGCTGTGCTCACCTGCTCACCTGTCCCAGCCCTTCCTGTCGGTAGACAGCCCTGCGCTCTAACCGAGCAAGGCTAGAGACTTGGCTTGAAGATTTTTATTTTCTACCTTCCAAGTACATATCAGGCACCAGGTGACTCCTCATATTCTCTGATTCTTTTCAGATGATAAATAAGTGGCATGCCCATTGCAACAACCTGTTTAGGGCTGTTTTGAACAATTTGCACTTCATACATCCAGACAGTCTCTCACTATCCCTTGTGTATTTCATGATAACTTATTAGCCCAGGCAAAGCAAGAACCATTAATGGTTAGGAAAATATTTTATTACATCAGACTAAGCTTTGAAATAGTGATGGGAATTAGTAGGAATCAAATTAGCTTTGTTTGTGATCATGAAGGGAAACCAAAAAAAAAATTATTTAGCTCCAGTTTTAAACAAGCACAACAACATATTTTACACCAACGTTTCTGGTAAACCTACAAATACTTTTGAGCATCTCTGCCTTTCTCAATGCTCCCAGGAACAAAAGATAAATAAGAACAAAGTTGTTGTCTTAATCTCTATTTTCCGCTCCATTCATTAAGGCAAAATTATTTTATAATATCCAAACAGAGAAGCATATTTAAAATACAGCTCCTGCTGCAACTTATTTAACCATTGCGAGATCTTACAGTTCAAGTTCAATAAATTTTATACTACTTTGTTTCATTTAATTTAGACTTCTAATATTATAAACATATTTGATATTATCATTGATTAAATCACTAATATTTTTAAAGATCTGTTGTCTCTTTTTTCAGAATTAGGTATAGTACATACTATGTTATGTAACCAGAATTTTTTTTTAAAGCAAGTAAAAATTTTATCTTTGGGTTTTGGATAGTAAATGCATCACCAAAATATTTTAGGTAGTAATTTGCATATATTCTCCTTCTGTCTTGACTTAGATAATTTTTAAAATTATATTCTTTTAGATACTGAGTCAAGTGACTTATTAAAAATAGTAAGGTCTAGAAGTTGGAAATGCTGTGTTAAGATATAGTACTTAACAAGAAACACTAGACTTGATTGTATTCAAATTCCAGACTAGCATTTACATTCTTATAATCCTACAAAAAGTTAGATATGCTATGAATTAGAAATCCATTCAATACACTTAGCCTACCAAACATCGGAACTTGGTGACACAGGGCACTTTATAGTCTAGGTGTTTTGTCTTCATGATTGCCTGGCTGACTTCCAGCTAGAGGTTGCTGCTTCTCCCAGTGTGCCAAGAGAGTAGTACAATATGTATAATCAGCATAGAAAGATATCTAATTTGAAAGCAGGGTCTCTGTTAAGTGCACGTCACCAGCATGCTGATGTGAAAACACATACAGACCAGTCAGCACTCTCTCCAGGAGATGGTACTATATTTAAACCCAGATGGGAATAAAGCAAGAGAATGAATAGTGGGAAAATCAAGGAGAAGAATTATAAGAAATGTGAGCAGCAGAATAAAGACTGAGGCAGAGCCAAGTGCGAGAATTCAAGAGCAGACAGAAGGGCCACATGTTGGGAACAGTGGACAACTTACCCACTTGGACTTACTCGACTTGCTTACCCAAATTTAAGGATGTCTGCCCTGCCCTTCAAGATCAACTGCGAGGATTATTGCAGACATCTGCCCCACTCTGCAGAATTTTAAACTGCAAGGATTACTGCACTAGGATTATTGGCTTTAAGACTTATTTACTGGGACTTACTTCCTCTGCTTACTTACTCAGATTTAAGGATGTCAGCCCTGCCCTATGGGATCTTTAACTATAGGGATTATTGTGGGTAACTGTGTTATGTGTGCTAGGATTTTGGATGTAAAGTCTTGGGACTGCCCTGTTTAATGTGCACTAGGATTATGGGTGTGAAGGTTTGGTGCCACATAAAGGTGTGGCAGGCTCAGGTATTGGCCCTTCTGCTGCTGCTCAGAAGCAAGTGTTGAGCCTGGCTCAGCCTGTTTCTCAAGGCACCAACTCTGTTGTTTGTTGGTTGCTAATCCTTTTGCTATGAGACTCCCGGAGGACTGGAGGGTCCTCATGAGCCATGAGGGTTCTGGCTGCATCTTTTTACTCTGTCTCCCACAGTCACAGAGTGAAGTGAAATGAGAATTAGTTTTTAGAGATGAAATAGTTAAGTAATTTTGGGTTATTAGTAGATATATTTAATGATAACATATATGCTGAACTATTATGGTCAAAATACCTTCAGATGTATAAAATATTATGGAAATTAGGGTCATATTTAGCTACATTTATTAACAAGATTATATAATGTAATTTCGATTGTTCTTAAGCAAAAAGAGGAGTAAGTAAAGTATTTCCTTGAAAAACATAAAAAAGATACTGACGACTGTGGACAAGCAACGTCCCACCACCAAGTGTGCACACGAGTCTCTAAGGTGACTCTTTCGTAGCCCCCAGAACGGAGAAGCAGTGCGCTCAGTACACTCCTGAGTAACAGTGTTTGTCACAGACATCACTCTTCTTTTGAAAGAGAATAGCATTCTTTTTGCTTCCAAAGTCACGCAGTGGAACTTCACTGGGAGACAATAAATACTGTCTGTAAGAAGAGAGACTGCCAACGTGTGCCGCAATGACCATTGTCTGCTTTTTAACCCTTGTAAGAATTAATAGCTAAGCGGGCCGGGGATTTAGCTCAGTGGTTCCAGCACCTGTCTTGCAAGCTCAAGGACCCGGGTTCGATTCCCCGGTAATCACATAACAATACTGGGTGTGGAGACTCACATCCAGCAGCAACCAGTACCACATACCACAGTGCCGGGCGTGGTGGCTCACGCCTGTAATCCCAGCACTCGGGAGGCAGAGGCAGGAGGATTGCTGTGATGTGAGTTGGAGGCTGAGCTCAGGGCCAGCCTGAACCACAAAGCGAGACCCTGTCTCAAAAAACCTAAAAAAAAAAGAATTAATAGCTAAGAACTATAGCTATTGGTATAGTATTGTAATAGCTAAGAACAGTAACATATAGTAAATATCACCGATAATACTTCATTTTAAGTGAGATTTAAATTTCTCCTAGCTTGGAAATAGTAACTCAATTTCAGTTAAATCTTAAGAAATAACTAGTTATAAACTTACAACAATTCTGTCGTAAAAGTCAGAGGCCAATTGTCAGGCTCTCCCTTCCCTAGACGAGAAGCTGCCGGACCTTCCCAGCAGGGCGCACGTGCCGCAGCACACAGACTGCACACGCGCATCACTGGCAAGGCACACCAGCAAGTCTGGTGAAAGCTGATGATTTAAACAAGTTCTGAAGTGTCCTATTAAAACATGAAATGAAAACTTAGTTTTTTTGTAGCAATTAAAGTAAGCATTCCATTTTGAGGATTTACCATTATAAAGAATCAAAATCAAATATAAGATTATGACATTACCTTGAGGATATCCTCATAAGTGAAATAAATAGGGCACAGATAGGCACATACCGCATCTTTTTTCTGGTATGAGAAAATGAAGATGTAAATGAGTCCTAGCATTGTATGTTATATATTGTGAAATAGAAAATGCTCAATGTAAAATAGGGTGAAAGGGGAAAATGAGATTGTAACAAAAAAGTAAGGAAACAAAGTTTATATATATGGGGGGGCGGTAAGGTGGGTAGGGCTATGGGAAAAAATGAGAATTAAGTTGTGTCTTATACTGGTACAAATCCCCATTATGGAGTACAATCATGATGTGTATATTTAATGTACCAATAAAGATAAAAAATAAAAAATAAATAAATAAATCATCTCCAAAAAAAAAAAAAAAAAGATCATCACTCTGTAATTGTTCTAATGTGCTCTTTCCTTCCAAGAATGCTCTTTTTCAGCGAATGCCGACTAAGTAGTCAAATTCATAAGAAAGCCTGTGTCCATAAGCAGAAACTTCGGGGACTGTGATGCCAGCCACCTGGTCTACACTGTCTGGAGTCAGATGTGAACACTTTTCCTGTGCTACCTTCAAGTGACATCCTCCTCCTTTGGAACTTCATGGGCTTGTTTTCAATATATTTATCCCTTCTAATCAACTATAGAATTTGAAAAGAGTAGAAGTATTCTGGTTAATGATCAAAATAGTGTGACCAGAAGAAAATCATACAGTCCTCACCGTCATAAAATGCAGCCCTTTTTTTTATTAATAAAAAGCTATTCCAAGAAAAGGGTATAAAGATGGAAATTCCAAGTCATGATGGAATAGCATGAAATCACATTCAATACTTACATCTAAATTATATATATAGAACATTGGTCCAATAACATAAAAATAGATCCAGGAATTGATCTCATTCAATGTTCAGAGATAAAAGTATTAGCCAGGCTTTCCAGTGAGTTCTTGCTCCTGAAGGAATCTGCTGCCAGCGGAATTCTACCAAATGAAGATGATGCTGATGGCTGTCTCTATACAGCATGCCACAACACTTACCGATTCTGGCACCCTTCCCAAACACTCCCAGGAGTCCAGGAGGTGGGGCATCAGGAATTGGATATAAGCTCAGGGAGATATCAGCAACAAGGTTATAGTCAGCAGACCCTGACGACTGAAGACGGCTGGGGAGGGACAGCCTTGATCCAGCACAGACACGGTGCGCATGCCCTGTCTCCCCTCCTTACTCTATTTGCTGTTACATTCTTGTTGAGATGTACTGCACAAAGCCATGACGTACAGTACTGCAAACCACCACAAATCTACTATGGAGTCAAAATGATGATTTTAAATCATCATTCCATAGGATTTTCTATTATAAAATTTCCTCTAGTTTCTCAGTTTTATTTCTTTTCAGTCATATTTCTAATTTAACAAAGTAAACCCATCTTCTCTGAATTAACAACATATAACTTGAACTCTCAGGCCTTTGGCTGATGTAAGACCTCCTTTAATTGCCTAGAAAATGCATTTTCTGTTCATGGAAAGTTTTTTATTATTAGAGAGCTAATAATTTTAGAAATTCATCTAAGAAACACTGTATACCTATTTTACCTACTTGGGATGTACCTTAGATCTAACTGGACCAGTAGAAGTGTACACATATGGCCACATAAAAAAATCTGTCATCAACTTCAAATTCAGAATTATGCTTGCATTTGATTTTGAATTTATGATAAGAACTAATTATATAAAGTTTCCTTATAGTGTTACTTGCATATGAAAAATTTCTTCATCAACTTAGTGGTAGAATTTTTTTTTTTTTTTTTTTTTTTTTTTTTGAGACAGGGTCTCGCTTTGTAGCTCAGGCTGGCCCTGAGCTCAGCCTCAAACTCATGTCACTGCAGTCCTCCTGCTTCTGCCTCCCGAGTGCTGGGATTACAGGTGTGAGCCACCACTTCCGGCACTGTGGTATGTGGTACTGGTTGCTGCTGGGGTGAGTCTCCACACCCAGTATTGTATGTGATTACTGGGGATGAACCGGGTCCTTGTGCTTGCAAGACAGGCGCTGGAACCACTGAGTTAAATCCCCGACCCAGAAAATTTTCTTAATATTTTTCTTTCTTTTTAATAATAAGAGTTATATAGTTTAGTTATAGCCAGAAAGCTCAAAATCAAATGTAGACTTTTATCAAAATAACTGTGTTAAGCAAAATAAAGAACATACTTGGATTTTACTTTTTCTTGAGTATGATCACTACTTTTTAATTGGAGGAGTGTCTATTTGTAAAGAGAAAGGTATTGATACATTTAGGTCCTGTCCCAGGAAGAGTTTATTCATAAGACTGTAAGTTAATCCCTCAACATGAAACTGATGAATCTTAAGAGAGTTTGTTGAACTAACTGCAAAAAACTGAGCCTTAAAATAGGTCCCAAAGTGGTATGTTAATTTAGCCACTGATTTAATAATATTAACCAGACTGTATTGTATTTTCTCATACAATGAAAAATAAAAGGATTATTTTAGCATTATGATTGCTAATTGTAAAACTGTTACCTCTGTTTTTATTCTGTGTATCATTTTGGTTTATTAAGCTTAGGAAATATTAACATTAATGACCAGTAGAAGTGTTCTAAAAATGATCTGTTATCATGAAGACATTTTAGCAATTGCAGAACATCTTGTAGAGGAACAGAGAAAATAAATCACGAGTTAACTAAGAATGCAAAACAGAGGAGGAAGCAGAAGTAATGACGGCTTGTTATCCAGCATCAGGTTTGTTTTTAGTTAATAGCTTTTTATGGGTCTGAGGATTGAACCCAAGGACTTCCACTTGCTAGGCAAGCACTAGAGCACTGAGTCACTCCTCGACTCCTACTGAGGTGGAAAAGAACTGCCAAACATAACTGAAAATGGGGAAATCACTGCTTTTCTCATTATGGCTTAAACTATTGTGAACTCTGTGCTGCTTACACTGAAATCATGTTCAGTTTATAAATTCTGTGAAGCTTCCTCCATTGTGTTTGGTGTGAGCTTGTTCTCAGGAGAAGTGGAATCAACCTCGAGGTTTGTTTAGACGTCTCAACCTTGAGATGGGGGAAAAACCACAATGACCCCACGGGCCACAAGCCAGCTTCATTTTTGGTTTAACAGTCTGTGCGACTTCTACTTTCTACCAACTAAAGCTGACTCCCAGCTAGCTAATCAATAGAACTTACTGAGCCTGTGGCATGTGCAGCCAATGAGAAGTGACCAAGTGACCTCGCTCTGTGAGCCCGCCCTTTCTAAACGCTCATCGCCCTGTCCTCCTGTGAACTGGGCCAGCCAGTAAGGACCTGTTTCTTGGGCTGGTCATTATGTGACAATAAATTTGTCTTTTCCCCCAATTCTGTTGTCTCTGATTGATCATTTCGATGGATCCCATTGATCTGCCACCTCACTAACAAACAGAAAGTTTTCATATCTTCCTTTGAGACAGACAGAAAGGTTAGTTATATTGATGTTCTCCATTCTCTCCCAGCCCACACAAGTTAAAATACATAGATACCTTTAAAGCTTCATGAGGGGAGGAGATAGATCCACAAGAGACATCTGAATTTACTCAGACATCTAATTCATTTACTGGTTTAGCTATATCATTCAATCTGTAACATACATTTTCATAAATTAGTCAACGAAAGCGTCGCTTTAGTATCAGCAAGGTGTAGCCCAGGTATAACTTTGAGAGGCTCCATAAATCAGTGAGGTTATTACCGATGTCGTGTGTCATCAAGCACAGAATTACCTGGAATAAAGTCAGGGATGCTGAGGCGGCAGCACAGGTTGTCCGTGACCAGCCCCACTGGCCCTGCGCTTTCGTAGCTAGCAGTCATCGGATGTTCACTGCTATAAAACTGCTAAGTGCTGTGAGGACCACACGGTAATTTATTGGGTGATAAAAATGCCTGCGGTCAAGTTGCTGTCATACTCGATACGCGGTGTAGCATGTCTATTTGGGTTCCACGAGACTGCAGTGCACACACACGTCCTGGAGCCTGCTGCTGCCCGTCCACAGAGTGTCGCAGACGACGGATTGATCCTGAAGAGGAGAGTGACTCTGGGGACATTTTCTTCACATTATGATTTAGAACAAAAGAACTGGAAAATGACTGGAAAAATGGCAACAAGAAACATAAAGATTTGATGAAAGGTTCTTTAAGATCTGTTGTTTTTCTCTGAGAGATCAATTAATTTCGAAAGGACTGGCTTGTTTTTCTATCCTGCAACTCCAAGAATAACTTCAGTGAAATTCCCAAATATATGAAATGTTCCACTAGTAGATACCTGATGGTTCATTTCCCTTTCTTTTCCTGTCATTTAGAAATTTCTACTGAAATGTCATAAAACTTGTTAATATACACTACAGTAACTTTCCAGGAGCCTGAATGAAAACCATTAAAATAAGTACATGAATATTTTTTAACAATCTTAATATTTCAACTGATATCCACTTCTCTATTTAAATGCCCTTAATTTCTGTTTTTCTGGTTTTCTAGAAGAAATTCTATCCTTCTAGGATTCTTCAAAAAATGCAAGAAAGCAGTCTCATTTTCTGCATCCACATTGCTAAACTATGTACGTACACAAAGCTTGAGAGACACGAAGAATTTAATGCAGAATCTTTACGGTGTGATAGAAAATCCAAAAAGCCGCGAGATTTTCTTAAAAGGAATCTAGCAAGTCTTGTTCCAAAGCTACACTGAGGGGAACTTGTTTTCCCTAGGAGCAGTCTGGGGAACCGGTTGCTGCTAGAAGAATTCCAGTTATTAGCAGCCTTATGCTACACTTCGTCATGAATCTCAACTCCTGCGCCTGTTCAGGTAACTCAAAGGGTAAATGAATATGTAGTGGAATTAAACAAAATTAATTTGTTTTATTTATGGAGATTTTTAAGGGCTTGTTGTACACATACTCCTCCTCTCCTGCCCACATATATCCTAGTAACAGGGTTCTTGTCTCTTAGAGATCAGAGCTTACCAAAGGGAGACAAATAAAAACGATGAGTAAGTGGTTCTGATTCCATGAAAGTATACATGAGAAGCACTTAATCTGTTTTATGGGGATTAGAAAGAGCAATTTTAGGATTATACATGAAACAACACCCAGATATTTGCATACAGCATGTGAAAATGCTTTTAAAAAATTATATACTATTTACTTTCCATGAATAAAACTGAGTTTGCTAATGAGTCTGATGTGTTTATGTTTGAAAATGACGACTTTTCTACTAGAACGATGCCACAGCATTTTAACATGCTAATAGTTTTCTAAACTCTATTGTATTTTCAGCAGCTTATGTATAATTAATGCCAAAAGAAAACTCGTCAGATGTATGACGAGTGGAAAGCAGGTCAGGTTAGTTTTAAAAATATTGGTGTTATTCTGTGTGATGGTTCATTACGTGATTTTTGACTAAGCCGTTTAACATAATTGAACCCCAGTGTCTTCCCTGGAAACATGACGAAGCTGAGTGGGATGAATTTGAAAATTACATCTAGATTTAAGCATCTAGCCTTTCTAAAAGTCCTGCCCGATGTAATTTTTTAAAATAGCTTTTAAGTTCCTGTCCCTAAAGAAATTCTTTCTGCTGTTGAACTTTGTAAAGTTTGCCTTCATCCGATTCGACACGCACACTCCTGCTGCACCAGCCGGGACTCGTCGGGCTGGTTCTGCCTGGATCGTCGGTGACTCTTCGCTCACCCCGGTCGGGCCTCGAGTCACCCATGGAGCTGGGAGCCAGAGCGCCCGGACTTCCTTCCCCACTGGGCTCCTGCTCGCCGCTCCGCGATGTACCCGTAAGTTCCTTCTCTTTTCTGACTGAAGGTAATTTGTGTACAGGGCACAAGCTACCCTGAGAAATAGGTAGACATCCAACTTGTGTTTCTACTTCAATACAGAAAATATTTTTAAGATTTAACGCAACACTGTGAAGAAATAGACTTCAATGCTTTCCTTGCTGGTGTCTCCCCTCTCCTTCCATCCTTCCGTCCGTCCGTCCGTCCGTCTGTTCCAGTGCTCATAGCGGGGTTTCAGGATGTGTAAGGTATAGCACGTGGTGTTGCGGCAGCTGTTTTACACTTTCGAATGGTAGAATGTATTTTTAACTTGGACTTTATCTGACAAAATGTTCTTATTTCAGAAGATATTTATGAGAAAAATCTGAAGGCATGCAGATCAAAATTATATTTAATTCTATGAAAGAATAAGGTGTAAAAATTATAGATCTTTTTTAAAAATAAGAAATAATTCAAGAGGATTGTACAGTTGAACTATCCATCAGATTTAAAAAGAAACCCAGCGAGTTGCTTACCCTCAAATGACTTCTCTCTTACTCTCTTTCAAAGTTAGAAAGTAACTACTGAGAGGCTCTTACTGTGTTAGTTTCAACTCATAATAATTTTATCTTCAGATTGAAATTTATCTTCTTTGACATATTGTTGTATCATTTTTTTATGATTTATAACTTGAGAAGAAAAGTGTGTGAAAATTATAAAACTTCAAATGGAATCCGTACTCTTTCTCTAGGAGGGATAAATAGGTTCTGTTCCGGACAGAAGTTTGCCATGGTTATCAAGAGAAGTTTAACACTGTTCTGTGAGGTCACACACTTAGATTTCTCTGGGGTCCTGCCCTTTGTAAGTACTTCTCTATAATTCATAATGGTTTTGTGTCCTGCTGTTTTCCCTTTGTTTATCTTTATGACTATTACTGTGGAAAGCAGTCCTTCAGAAAAGCTTGCACTGAGCTCAACACAGTACATGAATATATTCTAGGCCTTGTCTATGACAGATTTGAGGGAGTCTATATTTGATTTAACGTCCATACATGTTTAGATAGACGAAGGTGAAATTAATATTCAAATGAAACAAAATGTACAATTTTAATTTTTACTTAAGAACTTTCTTTCAAAGTATATGTCATGTACCACACATCGGAGTCAATGACTCCTTGCTAAAAGTAGATCTGTACACATAAGTAAAATAAATAGGTCACAGATGTGTAAATACTGTATCTTTTCTCTGGTTTGAGAAACTGAAGATATAAATGAGTTCTAGAGTGAATGGCAGATACTGTGAAACAGAAAATATTCAAACCCTAAAGGGGGTAGGGATATATATAACACGGGGGAAAATGTGATGGTAAAAAAAAAAGAAAACAAAGCTTATGTATAGAGGGTTAGGAGTTGTAGGGTGGGCAGGGGAATGGGAAAATATGAGAATTAAGTCGTGTCATATACTGGTATAAATTTTCAATGTTGATTGTGATCATGATGTGTATATAAAATGTACCAATGAAATCAATTAATTAAGAGAAAGAAAGTGGAGCTGTCCAGCCGCCATCCCAGACATTCCAGTGAATCTCTGCCTGAGATATAGGAATTTTATTTAAAGCATTTAGAAGGGGTAATTCTTATTCACTGAAAAGCTGAGAAGAGCTGATACGGTGAGGATATTTTTAAAAAGGAGCATGTAAGGTTGAAAGAAATTAAACCTTAACTTCAAAAAGAAGTCATCCGTTTTAAAAAAAGAAGTCACCCTTTGTTACACTTCAGTTGGTGTAATTACATGTTAAAGGGAGGCGATCCCTCCTTAGTCACCTCTCCCTCCAAGGCAGAAAAGTATCATTTATGCAGCGCAGCGATGGTTAAAGCAGGCTGGGCGCTCGGGAGGTTGGAACAGACGGGAGGACAGAGCCTACTTCGGTGGTTTATGTCAAACTGGGCCGTTGGTCCCACTTGTTTCTTTAAAAATTTTTTTAGTTTACAGAAAAAAGAATCTCTGTGTAAAAATGCTACAGCGGTGTCCTCCCCTGAGATGGCCCGGGGCGACGCTTGGGCACGGCCTCGAGGGCCTCGGGCTGGTGCTGACCGCTGCACATGCTAACACACGTGGCCCGTCCCCAGCCTCGGGCTGACTCGAGTGGGATCCACCCCATCCTGTGTGGATTCACATCATGGAATACTTTGTCCAGTTTTGGTACCGTGTTCAGAAGTGTTTATCGTTAACACTCCTTTTAAACATAAGGCGGCTGTGGCTCAGATGATCTGAGTTTACCAAGTGTTGGTACCAGAATCCGAACCCAATTTGTGTGGTTTTAAAATCCAAGCTCTCCCTCCTTTTCCTCATTACCTACTCTGTGTGAGTGCTAAAATGGGGGTCTTTGTGATGTTCACATTGTAAGGTAGAATTAGACAACATGAACACGCAAATGGACGTGGAGAAAACACGAGTACACAAAGCAACAGAGAAGGTAAAGATTGACATGAACTTGTGCACAGTGCGCCGGTCAGGGAAGGAGCAGCTGACAAGGTCACTTTCATTCATGGGTTTTCAACACATTACGGACAATGCACTGACTCCCTTACTTAGTTTTCTTAAAAGCATCTTTGGATTTATATGTTAAGCCTGTGACTCATCTCTTGCACTAAGTTAAAATAATCGGTGACTGGCATTGTAGTGCTTCAATTACACCACCCCCTTCTCTGAAGAAAGATTACACCATTCACTAGATTGTGAAAATTGAGTTTATCCTAGTGTAACATTTCTTGGAGTTAATTCATTGATCAGATGTAGCTGTAACTAATGGACCTTTGCTACTCTGTCATTGTTGTCTATTCTCTCTCAAAATATATCATTCCCTCAAAATAAAAAGAATAAACAGATACACTCAGGAGAAGTAGTATTTTCAGCCTTCCACATCAGCAGAGATTTAGAAGCATGGCTGATGGCTCTTTGCGCTCGAGAACGGAGCTGTCGTGGAGCCGGTCTTCGGAGACTGTCCGCGCAAAACGAGTGTCTTGCCTTGTTTCGTGGCTCTGTCAAGGGTAAAGCTGCATGGCACTTCATCAGGCTTTCCAGGGACACACCCCTGGGGCTCTCTGGTGGGAGCGCTGGATGAGGTGGTGAAGAATGCTCTTCCAGACTCAGGCAATAGAGCTGAGACCCATGGATCGGAGTGTAGGAAGGATTCAGTGACGGAGAAACCAGACGCACAGAGAGACACCGTACATGTCACGCCGGCCGACCTTCCCGGAGGACCTGACACATGGCTCCTGTGGCTGGGTCATTTCTGAGATTTTTAGAATAATAACTTTGAGATAACAAAACTAGTCCTAGGGGAAATACTATCCAAAATACTATACAGGCATCGTTAAAGTCTAATTGCAACCTTTTATCTGAAGATGTCAGATAGTCTTTTTTGAAACTGTAAAAGCAAACTCAGAAGTATTTAATACTTTGTTTAAAGGTAACTGAGTCAGTGCAGGACAAAATAATAATTGCTATCATTTGTTTAAACACACTGTGTGCCACCTATCATCCTAAAACGTCACATACATTTAAACTTTGGAACAACCACTGATGATGTTACTATACCCATTTTACAGATGGGAAAACAGATTCAGACACCACCATTTTTGCCCAGAGGTAATACATGGCAGAACTAGGAATTAACCAAGGTCTTTCTGACTCCTAAGACGATGTTCTTAGTCATAGCGCTGTATGTTCTTCACACCATCCCCTTGCTTTACCCAGGTTTACTACTTTGCTTTAATTGTGTTAATGTGTTATGCGATGTCAAATTTATATTTTTGAAATTGATTTCAATGGTTCATTTTATATATATATATATATATATAAAATGATAATAATCAACATTGAGAATTTGAACAGTACATGACTGACAGATCTTAATTCGCATTTTTTCCCACTCCCCTACTCTCCCCACAACTCACTGCCCCTATATACATTGGCTTTCTTTCCTTTTATATATATATTTTTTGCCATCAAATTTTTTCTTCTCCTTCTTTACTTACTTATACTCCTCTTTTTTCTTTTTGAACATTTTCTTCCTATTCAATTTTATAATTTTAAGAAATAATATTATTATTCAGTAAATACTCTTTGAAATCGATCTCTGAGAATGGTAGACAGAAAGGACTTCCATTTGCATTCTACAAAGTACAGGAATAAAACACTGAAGATTAGATAATTTTCATATAACCGCAGGAATGGGTGAGTCAGTCAATATTAGAGATAGAATCTATGTTCCCAGAACACTTGTGTACTGAGTTCACTGTGGTCAAATAGAATATAGATGACTACGTGCCCAGAGAGGAGCTGTTATTGTTATTACTAATACCACTCTGTTTGTGTGGAACACATGACCCCTTTGTAATCACCAAACAGTATGTTATACGTTGTGTATGGTCCAGTCCTGGACTCCCCTGCTCTGTGTTCCTCGCTCTCTCGTCTTTGTGACGTGCTGTGACCTTGGACGTCCTGTCTCGGTTAGACTCAGCCAACTCCCCTAGGCCTTCCACAGTCAGCTCCCTATCAGCGTCACACCCTTTCCGATGAAAAGAATGCCAAAGCAACAAATACATATGTCTAAGAACTTTCAAATTATACAATTCATTTAAATCATTATTAAGAAGTTGGGCACGTATTATTGGACTCAACAACAAGGCTGGGTTTGGGTTTCAGAGAGTTCTTACTCCTTGGACTTCGCTGTGTACACTATGGTTAAAAATGCGCTGTTTGTTGCATGACTCATAGATCGTAAGTGTGCAAAGGGTGCAGCTTCTCCACATTGGTTTTCCCAAGTGGACTTCTCCCTGCACAGGAGGCTGGACACAGACGCCCTGGTGTGGAGCAGAGTTGATGAAGGCAGAGGGGGACCGAGGCACCTCTGCTGCCGTCCAGTCCTTTCAGACATAGGAGGGGCATCTTGACGGATATTTGAACCCACGTAAGAAGTAAATTAATTCTAAAAATTATAAAGGAAGAAATAATAATAATAATAGTGTCTATGGAATGCTTGATATGTATCTAGAAGATGCAGGAGCTTGGTGTTATGTTATTTAACTCTGGGGAGAACCTGTATCTCTATTCGCGGTGGGAAGTGGGGAACAGCAGGCTTGGGGAGAAGCTGTCACTTTCCTCCAGTCACCCGGAGATTGAGAAGGGCAGTTAGGACTAAACCCAAGCGACTTGTTACCAGAGCCCAGGCTTCGTTATTTATGAGGCAAGAAAATGAGCGTCATTTGTACATCCAGCATGTGGCTTGAGCTTTCCAGCATTTAAAAAAGTCTTCTAAAGAAGCACACATTAAGAACCTTATATAGGTCATGCATGATCCCCAAACATTCCTCCTGTCTCAAAAAAACAGGCAAATCAAAGGTGAGCGAGGTTGGACACACCTTTAGGAGAGCTTGTTGTAAGGAGACTCATGATTAGAAAATTGGTCTCCTAATGTATTGCCATTACATTTATTATTTGTATTTTAAACTCATCTTGATTACTAAATTAAAAAAAAAAAAGTAGATCACGTAAGATGGAATTTCATCACTGTAGATGTAAAGCACGTCTGGAGACAGGCAGTTTGGACCTGACAGAAAGGCTCACAAAGTGGACAGAGACCGAGGCCTCTGACATCACCTTGTTCATCCAAAATAAACACGTGTCTCCCCATTTACGACTTAGTAAGGGGGCCTACGCCCCAACTAATGCACACACGGTCTAGCTCTGAGAGGTCCTTTACAGTGGACAAGAAGCTGATGTTCATACAATTCTCAACTGTAGGTACATCAACTGAGCCACAGGTGCAGATTTGGTGGCTGTTAATTTACAGATGCAGGCTAAAGTTATGGACATTGCTAACAAAAAATAATATTTCCTCACAATAAAATACGTAGAAATTCTACATTATTCTAATATGAATCTTAGCCTATTTTGCCACATTATTAAAATGCTAATGTATTAAAGTATAATTAAATTCAAGTATAACTAAAGTAAAGTAAGCATTTAATGAACAAGTTTAAAAATCACGTGTTCCATGTGAAAATTAAAACAGTACTTATATTGTACTACAAATATGTGACTGTGGTAGGAAATTCATTAAATAAATTCAGTTTGGGGAACAGTTACACAAACAGTAACAGCACCTATATAGTTGCTAAATTAATCTACCATGTACAAGAATTTCTAGATTATTTTAGGAATTGTGGGTTATGACATACAGTGCTTACTAGAGAAATAGCAGCCTGCAGAGGTCAAGGGTCTTAGCATGTTCCAGCTGGCAGATTCTCATTTTAAGGGCCCAGGGATTTTAAAACTGGCTTAGGATACAACCATTAAGGAAGTATCACCTCCACCTGGATTTAATGCCTTATTTATTTCAGATAACTAGAAATCTCTTAGTTTGCAAACCTTTCCAAATTATCTAACATTATGTCCAACAGAAAGGTATCTACATATGTTGTAGGTCAGTAATATAACATTGAATAACAATGGGAAGGTCACTATTTTAATAAATGTTGAAAGTTAATTGTAACAGCGTTAAGCATTTCTGGTTTATTTGAGGCATAGAGCATTAGCTTTTATGGAAATTAAAAAGCATCTGGACCCATTTAAATTCCTACTAGTTCTTACAAAAATCGAGAAGTTGAAAGTGCACAGCGTCGCACAAGGGGATGCTGGAACTTGTGTGATGGTGATTATCCACTCAGAGTTCTCAGCTGTTCTATAAAAGACCAAGACTAGGTCACTGCCTTCCGGGTCACAGCTACCCCTGCTGTGTGCAGCCAGCTCCCCTGGGAGGCCTCTGGACAAATGGCCTCAAGTACACTCAGTAGGAAGAAAGACTATTGTACAACAAGCCTTCGCTAGTCTGGAGCTCTGTTGGCAGCCGCCGCTGTGTCTCTAGCTCAGGTTTCGTAACTATCCTTCTTCTGATGTCTTTCAGTGACATGCTGGCGCACTACCTTACATTTATTTCCACATGTTCCCCGTCTGGCTACAGTGGTATCCCCTGTCTAGTTTGCTGTGGGAAACAGCTGCTTTTAATGCTGCTGACTTAGATCATGGTTACTTTCTTGAACTGGACAGAGTCTGAGGAAAGGCAGGCATTGTAGTAGTGAAATTAAATTTTATAATAGCTCAATTTATGTCTATAAACCTATACCTAATTACATAATGATATCTTTATGATTCTGTACCTCATTTACTAGTAATTATAAATTCCTAGAGATCGAGCTAAGTGTCAATGTCAATATCAGTTTGTAATAACCTATGCTCATTTTATCATGTGGTTGGGAATTTAATAATACAGTGAAAATCAGAGGCATTCCTTACTAAAAGTGATATAATACACCTATCTAGCAAAGTCCGATGATATAGCAGTCTTCGTAACTTCCTTTTAGAGTAGTTGAAGGAAAGATATCACTCGAGTTTTATGATTGGATAAATTCAAGATTGGTTAAACTACAGGTCTGGTGAAGTTAACAGTTCGTAAGTGATAGGATTTTCTGTTATTCCAATATTTCCTGAGAATGTATTGTATAGCAAGCAATATATTTTTCAATTTTGTCTATTATTTCAATAAATTTTAGATATTTTATAGTGCAATAATGCTTTCTAGAGCTGTTTGAAAAATAATGATAATGTCAAATTTTTTAAAAATACAATGCTTGGTATCTAAATAGTTTTACGGACCCCTTACATCAAATTACAGGTTAGTAGTTTTCCGCCATTTGCCAGTACTGAGGGACACACTAAAAGTACTACAATAGGAGGTGACAGGGATAGGAAGGAGGGCAACAGAAAAAAGAAATCATGATATATCATGTACAGGTACAGGTTCCTGATAATGAATGTGGTCATTTTGTGTATCTAAATCGTATCAATAAGATTAATTAAAAAATAAAAGTTGTACAAAACTACATTTTTCTACACTTATAATAGAGAATAGAGTTCATTACATTACACATTGTTTTTCTGAGGAGCTAAGAATTGTATTGTTGCCAAACCAGTGGTCTGTTTGCTTGCTGTGTGCCATGAAGAATGTCCCTGAGCAGGATTTGCTTGTTGGTTTATTTTGATTCTGTTGAGTTTTGACCTTGCTTCTAGAGAGCTACCAATCAGTGGCCTGACTTCATGAAATGTCTATATGTGAGTTATGTTACATACATGGTCATTAGTACTGTCTCCATTTTAGGTTGTTACTGAATGTTTTGCATTTCTAAGTTTAACTTAACGCCACACATGCGTGAATACACACACAAATTTCACACACAATACATATTTATATACTTTCTTAAATCAGTCTTCTATAAGATATAAGTAGAACCAGTGAATTTCCTATCATTTGTATTGGTGCCATAAAAATGTAAAATAGTTCTGTGGCAATGAAACCTTATTATGACTTCTTTGTAGGAACTATTCATAATTATCATTATAGGAAGCTCACATACTGTAATTTAAACTAAGAGCCATCTAGTGTTATTAGATATTTTAAATATGTGTTTTGTGTGTCTGTAGGAAGGAAAGAAATGTTAGTTGTTTGCAGTTTTGTAAGAAGTAATTTGCTTATATTTACTCTGAAATACCAATAAAAACATGATACATGCACACATATAAACTTTTAATTTTGTTCTTATATTGGAAATGTTAATAACCCTGTTCTAGAAAAATAAGAACAAGTGATGATTTCACCACAGTCTGCCAGTGTGAATTTTCTGCAAAGTAAAATTCAACTGAAGGCTTTGTGTGGGAGGCATAAGCAGGTATAATCATGTGTGGTAAGCTAGTGCCAAATGCACAGTAAACACTGAACAAATATCAAGTCGCATTTTATATATAAGCACTGACTCAGAAAATTTACAGTCCCTAAGATACTAGGTGTTAGCTCACTGTGGGGTTGTTCTTTTGTTTTGTTTTGACAGATCCCAAATAATATGATTCTCTTGAAACTAATGTCTCCTTATTTGCATTTGTTGCTTTCCATACTCTGATCACAGTTTTGTGGTAGCAAGATAGAATATGTGGTTGGACAAACATGTATTCTAAATATATGTATAACAGAAATATTAAGACACATATCTTAATGAGTATGTGAAATGTTTTCTGAGGTCACACTTTATTTAATAGTACCAACTATTTTCATGAAATCTGATATGTCTTTCATTTTGTGTAACAGTCCAGGTTCTTTTCGGGAATTATGGCAAGTCCAAGTCCAAGTGAAACAGATTGAAAGTTCACCGAGGGATTGATAAATGATTGGTTCATCTTGCTGTGGTCAACTCCCATTCCACCTGTGAATATTTCTAGAGCTTGTGGTTAACAGATTATATAGAGGAGGCTCAGGTCCTGGACCAAGTAGTTTAAGTTGCATCTTTATCATGGTAGTTAGAGGTAAAAGGACTGACTAGTGGAGAGGGCAGGCCAAGCAGAGTTTATGACACAAGCAAAGAACAGGCTCGAAGTTACTCCACAGAGGAGGAAGCAGGAACAAAGCCAAAGAGCTCAAGGAAAGGGAGGGGATATTTTGTTAGGGGAACAATTTGAATTTTAAGTAGCCTAAGCCACCATCTATACCACTTCTAGCAAAACATCTTACTGTAATGGAGAATGAGTCAGAGAACACTGTAATCAAGCTATCGGACACATTTCTGTGAGAATTTCCAGAACACGTTCAGTGGCAGTAGGGCTGGAGACAGACACATTAGCTTTACCATGAGTGGGAAGCCAGAACACGAAAGTGTCACGGTAGCTTCCAGACACAACCACTATCAGCTTGCAGGCTCTCACTAAGTCAGTAATGAGCAAGCTGTTCAGATCGGGCCCATGAGCTGGTCTGGCTTTGAATTCACTACGCAGCCCAAGCTGGCCTGGAACTTGCTGTGATCCTCCGATCGCAGCCTGCCGAGCGCTGAGGTGACACTCTGGCTCTGATTTTCATATTTTTAATGGCTGAAAATAAATCACAGAAAAACATATTTTATGATAAGTGAAAGTTAGATTAGAAATTTAAATGTTTGTCTCCAGAAATGAAGTCTTGAAACACAGCCATGTTTATTGCATTAGGTATTATATATTGCTACTTTTGTTTTACAGTAGTACAGTTGAGTGACTATGACAGGAAATACGTAGTCTTGGAAATCCAAAGCCAGTTGTTATGTGAGCCTCAGCACAAAAGTTGGCTGACCTCTGGCTTAAAAAGCCGTTAATAACCCTTTGGAGCCAACTTTATAACTATAGTGAAGACATTCATCAGAAGAACTCAGCCCGACTGAGCTGCAGAACATGGGAGACGAGATTATCAGTGCTGCGTGCTCTGAGGAAGAAGGCACTTGCTTCTGCCCAGTGTCGTGTGGCAGCTCATCCCAACAGGCTTTCCTCTTTAGCACATGTGCCTTGGTTTCTTTTCTGGCGTTTGCCATGAAGGTTATTTACAGTAGAACAAGTTGTTCTCCCCTTGACTTGTTATTATTCTTTTAAGTCATTGTTTTAAAAAGTGACATATTCAGAACTGATAATGATAATACAACATTGTACAATGGACCAAAAATAAAAATAAGGGAGGAAAGTAGAATAGGGTGAATTGGTTTACAAATCAATGCTATATGATTGAGAAACAGCTCCAAATCCAAAATGAAAGGATAGTTCAATCTACACAAATCAATAAATGTAATTCAGCCCAGACAGAAGTGAGGACAAAACTCATATAATTATCTTAATAGGTACAGAAAAAGCCTCTGACAAAATCTGATATCCATTCCTCATTAAAACCTTGAAGAAAATAGATACCAAAGAAGCCCTTTATCTCAATCTCATAAAAGCCATTTACAACAAACCTCCCACCAAAGTGATATTAAGTGAGGAAAACTTGAACGCTTCCCCTCTGAAATCAGAAGGCAGACAAAGATGACCACTGTCACCACTCCTATTCAGCATAGCCCTAGAAACGTTAACCAAGGAATCGGGCAAGAGAAAGAAACAGAAGGATATGTAGAGGACACAAAGTCAAAATATTATTTGAGATGACATTATCTTCTACTTGTAAGATCTACACAATTTTACTACAAGATTCCTAGAATTAATAACCAAATTCAGCAGTGTAGCAGAGTAAAAAGTCAATGCACAAAAATCAGTAGTGTTCCTGAACACTAATAATGAGCTCACTGAGAAACAAATTAGGGAAACAGTACCATTCACAATAACATCAAGAAAAATTTAGCACTGAGGAATTAACCTAACCCAGGCAGTGAAAGGCATCTACAGTGAAAACTGCATCACCTTCAAAGAGGAGACTGCAGAGGACTGTTATGACTTTTGTCTGTAGGTTTCCCAAAGCTTCATGCAGTCATAGGGCTTTTTCAGAGGTGG
>PVIR01006416.1:0-53717 GCA_004026965.1 Petromus typicus
TACTCATAAGTGAAATAAATCAGACACAGATGTGTAAATACCTTATCATTTCTTTGGTATGAGAAACTGAAAGTGTAAATGAGTTCTAAAATGTATGATAGGTATTGTGGAGTAGAAAGATCAAATGTTCAAAAGGCAAAGGCAAAAGGCAGGTAGGAAGGGAAATAAAATATTTGATGGTTAAAAATAGGATACAAATCTTATGTATATGGAAGCAGGGAGTTGTAGAAAGGGTAGAATAATGGGAAAAATGAGAATTAACATGTGTCACATACATACTGTACAAATTCTCAATGTTGTGATCACTTTATATATATTATATAAATATATAAAAATATTACATATATATTACATATATATATATTATACCAATAAGATTGATTAAAAATAGAGCAAATAAATTTTGGATTGAAGCCTCTGAAGTTGTGCACCAAAGCAAATCTTTTCTGAGATTATTACCTCTGGTATTTTTAGAGCAATGGAAATCTGACTAATAAATGTTAGTTTATATCCATCAACAAAGTCAAAATTAAATTAGTCAAGTACAACAACTGGTCCAGGGAGAAGTCACAGTTTCATCCAGTACAGTACATTTTTTCTCCAGCACAAACCTGGAAGTGGTCGACGTGGTGCCCACTGCCCTTCCATAAGAAGGTGACTTTGAATTGGCATAGCCTCACAACAGGTTCACCTAAGGTTGTACTGCACATCATCCATCTTCAGGGTCCACAGGCTTCTTCTACCTGAGTTTCTATGACATGAGAAGACAAGACTAGTGAATCTTTGGGGAGAGAGGATGAATGGTGTTTGGGATTGAGTCAGTTCACTCAGTAGCCACATTCTGGGGTTATTCCATTCTTGAACAAAGATAGACAATTCCTCCTCTCCAAACTTATACATATAGCAAAGTTTTGTCTGACTCACTGAGACTCTTCCCAAGCTCTTCATCCACTCTCAGGAAATATCCTGGGTTCTTTTTCACTGAGAAAGACCCGTGGTTCTGGTCTTCAAGGATCCACAGAAATGGTGTGATTTTCCTTTCTTAGATGGTGCATTAATCTCCTATAACATTACCACAAAGCAAGTGGCTCAAAGCAACACAAATTTATGGTCTAAAGAGCCCTAGAGTCTAAGGATCTGAAATTAAAATGTCAGCAGAGCCGCACTTCCTTTGGAGGTTCCAAGCAAGCACCTTTTCTCTTGACTCTCAGCCTCTGATGGTGCCAGGTGTTTCTTATCTCATGGCTGTTTCATACAACCTCTGCCGCCAGGGTCACATATCCTCCTCCATTTCCTATGTCTTCCATGTGTGTCACTTTTACAAGGCTTTTATATTTTGAGCCCACTCAGATAACCCAGGATGAGCTTCCTTTCTGAAGATCCTGTGCCATATAAGGTGAGATTCCTGGATTTAGGATTAAGACACATGTATGCAGTATCTTTTGGGGGCCCCCCATTTGATTCACTTCAAGTTGTTCTTTGCTGGAGGGTCTGAGTCCTATCCTCCTGTCTAACAGCACCATCTATAAAACATTTCAATTGGAGACATATTTTTGTCATTTAATGCCATTACTTGACCCATTTCCTCATTTGTGAGCATAGTTTGAGAGATAGAAATGTCTACTTGATAATAGTAAGATTAAAGCTCAGATATGTAAGAAAAATACATGAATTCAGTGATTATGAACCTAAAGAGGTGGCTGGAGGGCAGATGGTACAGACTCTGTCTCCAGCCCTGTCCCTGATCAATTCAGCTTCTGTCCTGGTAATGGGTTTTGAGACAAAACATATCAGCCTCTTGGAAAGGTGCTTGAACCAGGCAATTGTATTACACTCTGCAAATTATAAATCTATGGGGAGTAAAGTTGATTCTTATAGTAGTAGTGGAGGAATTATAGGTGGGATTTTTGCTTTGTATTCCTTTGGGTCAATTGAGAGGCTATATGTGTGTTGGAATGCAATGTTTCTGCTTCTTTTCACAGCATAGTGATCATTGTACTTTGATATAAGCCAACTACCTACCTGGTGGCTACTTGAGGTGAACTAAAGATTTCCTGGGAAGCAGACTGGACATTCCACCTAGATGCTCCTGGGATGGGAATAGAGGGAGCCAATGTGAGCTGCTGGCATTCTGGCCACTGCCACTCTGGAAGGAAACCCCTTGAACTGAACTTGACAGAATAGAAAAGCTGGGGTAATGGTGGGCTCACCATTGGTACTCTCTCTGGAATTAGCCCAAGCAAATGAAGGATGATGAGCTAGAGGCCAGAGGAGCATGGCCTAGGACTCTGACGTAAGCTGAGAGGACCTGGCAGATAAAGCAATACATTTTTAAGAAGTCCTAATGAACAGACTGAAGTTTAACCCCTTTCTTCAGCCACATTGTGTCTCTTCCACGCACCTGGAAGCTGAATACAGCAGGTAGTGAGCACTAATACGAGTTCCCTTCCTGTTGTCTTGCTGAGCTGCCACATGGAGTCCGTTGGTCTCCCCATGCTTACTGGTGGCCTTCTGATCCTTGCACAGCAATCAGGACAAAAGTTCCCTGTTTTCAGCTTCCTTTCAGCCCACCTGCAATTCTTGCTGAGGGGGGTGGGAGCTCAGAACAGATTACTCACCATCTGCTTCTTTTACCTCTTTTATTTTCCTTTTCTTCTGTTCACCAAGAGAGGGACTTCAATATAAGTTTAGTAAAAGGTGAAGGGTTTGTATGATCTGAAGAGAAACCAGGGTCCAGCTCCTATTTAAAAGGGGCTTCCCTGTGTGCCATGTTTAGGCCCCTTCACCCAGCCATCATGGACAGCTGTTGAGAAACATTGTTTATGAAGAGAGGACATAAAACATATGTTTCTAGCTATGAACCCCAGTTCCCTCAATTTAAATGTGTCAACAATGGTTTCTATCCTTGAGGAACTCACATTTATCAAGGAAGAAAGAACTTTAAACCTAAAAAAATTAGGAAGAAAGACAAAAACTGAGAGGAAAGCCAAGAACAAGAGACAGTCGCTGTAAACCAGGGCAAGGAAGACTTTTCAAGGACTCTTTCCTGTCCTGGCACAGGACCTTCCAGTCCAGGATGGAGAATTAAAAAAGATGGAGCCCTCTGCATCCAGGCTGAAAACCACGGCAGATGTGTACAGTAGGGGAGCAACAAACAAAACCATATACTCAGATTTCTGTGACAGTCTAAGGCCAGGAGGAATTACATATTTTCTTCCTGTGCATTGAAAGCATTATTGCTAATAGATATTTAATAATGTGCTAGGCTTTCTCAGCAAATATTTCAGTTCATCTTACATTTTCCCATGATTTCAAGTCTCAGGTCTCTCATAAACTAATACACATCCAACCTTAAGGGAAATAGAAATCAAATCCTGGCTTCATGTTTGGTAATCATTTTTGTTATAAACATATGGTGGATCATATGAGAAGCTTGACTTTAGATCCCACAGTGCCTCAGGTCAGCTGGCTTGCAGTTAGTGCAGCCAATGACTAACTCTTCACGGAGAAGGGCTTAGCTTTAATCTGATGCCATCTCCATCTCATGCACTTTTAAGCCAGCCAAGTGATTTCACTACTTTAAAGGTTGCACATAATTCAATTGATAACTCAGAGCTCAAATGTTTCCAAAAGAAAAAAAGTCACTTCACAAATCAGTTCCCCCAAATGTTCCATGTTTTTGTCTTGAGTTCTCAATGTAACCACTGAAACTGGATCATTTTTTAAAAAGTCTGTTTTGAGATCATAACATCTGAGAGGCCAAGCATTTCCTTAAGAACAAATGTCAAAATAGTCTTTTTATATTCTAATTGTTTGCATCTATTTTCATAGATTTTTCTAAGCAAAAGAGATGCATGTGGCAAAAAAGTATCATAAAAATCATAAGCAATAAGGCCAAAATCCTTCTGAGATCACTACAAATAGATAACTGTGATGAGCATTTTGGTCTGGTTTTTCCCTACTAGTGCACACCACATAAATGTAGTGTATTTACACACGCACCCATATAGCTTCCCATTTATCTCAGAACTTGATCTATTTTTGTTTTATACACCTGGAAAATTCTTCATGCTTATATATACCTTTTATGAAAGTATTGCATAGATTTTATTAAACAGATCTTGGTTATTCTCTCCTCCCACTTTAAATTTTGCAATTGCAAATGAGATTACAATAAACATTTGAATACCTATGTAACTGTATTCCAGAAACAAATTCTCAGGAACAGATTTTGTGGGCCAACAGGTTGAATATTTTAAACAGATCAGAAAGGGAGGCAAGAGGTCATGCAAAGAACACTAACCAGGCCTTGAGTCAGGGATGTAACTCGGAGATGGGTGCTGCACCTGCCTGGTAAGTCTGAGGTCCTGGGAGTTTGATCACCCACGGCAGGGCGAGGGGCCCAAGGGAAGGCATCCTCCCTTCTCTATCATTCATTATCCTAACCAGCTTTACCTTTTGGTAAATGATGTTATATTGAATTTAAAGAATTTATATAAAGTTTCAGTATGATGCTATCTTATTTGGTTTCTGTTACCATAACAGAATAACACAGATTAATTATGTGACTTACATAGAAAAGCAGCTTAGCTCAAAACAAATATGTAAGAATAGGTGTTTCGATGGTCTTGTTTGCTGTGGACCTCTGTGTCCAGGACAGTGTCTGGCATGCCACAGGCACTCCACCAGCATTTGCTGAACAAATGAAGGGTCCTTGAACCTATTTATTGCCAAGACATGACTGTGGATGTGGTTTGTGCTACGTACTTCCTGTTGCTTTTTTTCTTTTTTCATAAGACAATGTCATTCTCCAGCTTCCTTATAACTTCTTTCTCTATGGGAGGAAATGCTGCAGTTTCTAAGGCATAAATATTTAATGTGACTTTAGCTACAGAAGCTTATTCCTTTAGCACGTTCAGAGTCCCTCCTGTGTCTGCATGATCTGACAGGCACTTGCTCTGTGCAGTACGTATTTATGCATCCAAATCACACAGCTCAGTGGCTCAAGCACCTTGCTGCACAGCAACCTGTGAGAGAGCAACCCATAGAAGTTAGATACTTGGCTTCAAGAAAAGCACATGCAAACAGACACACACACACACACACACACACAGCCCAAATCCCCTGCATACAGCTGGAGCCCTGGTCTAGTTGTTTGAGGTGAGCAGTACAAGGATGACAACAACAAATCACAGCAGCAGAGAGAGTTTAGGGAAGGTTATGATTCTGAGCAGTATCTCAGCTCACGTCAGCTCAGCAAACTTTACTGCACACGTCAGCTCAGCAAACTTTACTGCACAGGTGCAGCATAAGGCACTGGGATAGCTACGAGAAAAGAGACAAGCATAAGATACAGCGAAAGTCAGTAGATCATAACCCTCTCAAGGGAAGGACTTTGTATCTTCTCCCAGGGTGTCAGAAGGTCCAGCGCAAACCTTGAATGAATAAACCAATGGAACATGAGTGCTCAGCTGAAGATGGATTTTATGCGCTCCCTCAAGTACATGACCAGCTGTCTCTTGGGATTGGGATGGACAATACTCATTAAATTCCCTACAATGTGTCTTTAAAGGAAAACTGATCCAAACTGGATGCGGTGGTCCAATCTGTAATCTCAACACTGAAGGGTCAGAGGCAGGATGATTATGAGTTCAAGGGTGACTTGGATTAAATTGTGAAACCTGGTCTGAAACAACAAAAGCAAAATTCTAAACAAACAAACAAAAAAAAAAAAAGAAAGAAGATAAACAAAAAAAAAAAGAAAAGTGATATTAAATTATAACTTTTTATACCCAGAATAACTGGGATGGATAGATTCCCCAATATAATAAAAATTTTGACTTAGTCTCTGTAGTTGTCAGAAAAATAGCTTTTGAAAAATGTCTATGTCTTAGTCTCCAGAACCCATAAAAGTTTACTTGTATCTACAAATTGGACTCTGCAGATGGGAGTAAGTTAAGGGTCTTCATATTGTTATTGACCACTTAGGTTCATTTGCTTACTGTGACCAAATCAAAGGTGGCTATTTATACTGATAAAAAGTGTAAAGAGTTAATTCATTATCTCTGAGGAGATGGTGGAGCCCATTTGCCTCAAATCACACTGTTACCATACACAGATGTGTAGCAACCCTCATTAAAGGGGACAGAGGGTCGAGAGAGCACGGACAAAAGGCAGATCTCCACCCTTGCCTTTTCACCAAGCCCATCTTCCTCTTTCCTAAAGTTTCATTTTGTAGGGCATGTTACAATATGAGGAGATTAATCTGGATATTCTATGTGGGCCCAACATAACCACAAAGGTTGGTATCGAACAGAGACAAAAAGCTGAAAGCCAGGGTGATAGGAGCAGAGAGAATGAAGTCAGAAGTGCTAAGCTGATGGCTTTGAAGATGGAAGAAGGAGCCAGGAGCCTCAACCCACAGCTGGACTCTAGAAGGTAGAAAAAGCAAAGGAATTGTGATCTCCTCGAGCCTCCATGAGGAATGCAGCTCTGTCAGCTCCTGACAGAAAACAGGTCATTGTAGCTCTCTTTTGTACATGACAATACATCACACAGACTATGAGGAGACACAAAAATGTTTGCACAAAGCAGCAATATGTTCACTTAAAGAAAATGCAAAGCGAGGTTCTGGACAGAGGGCCTGAGCTTGAGTGCAAGCTGCATCATGGACTCATCATAACCACGTGCTGGGCACAGCCATATGAATACAGAAGAGAGAATGGACACAGGAAGCATCCAAAGAGAGAGAAATAGGGCTGATTAGGGAATAGGGAGTAGGAGGGTGATGGGAAGAGAGCAGGCTGAGCCGACTACGATGGTCCTGCCCTTATGACTGGGAATTTGGACTTCAGTCCAGGGCACTGGAAGTTACATACAGTGTTTCCCTGGCTGCTCATTGATGAGTTGAGCACAAATCTAAAAGACCAGCAAGGAGACTGTGCAGACACTTACACCATGGGAATGCTGATGGGGAAGCACCAGGGAAACAATGAGGAGTAGGACCTCAGGGAGCACAGGGTAGAGTCGGGTCAGAGGAGAAACTTCTAATGTTCAGTAGCTGAGCAGGAGAACTATGGTTGATGATAATTAATTGATTGTTTTAAAATAACTACCATAAAGTAGTTTAAATGTTCTGAACACACGTAAATGGTAAATGTCTGAGTGTGTGTGTGTGTGTGTGTGTGTGTGGTTTAAGGCAGCCCAGCCACTTTTCCCATGAAGGGGCTGGGTCATGTGGTCAGGCTGTGCCTGTGCTCCATAGTCTCCTGATTGGTTGGAGTGGAGTTTGAATGAGGGTGGTCAGATGCACCCCTAGCGTGGTGAGAAGAAGGAAGCTACCCCCAAAGCTACCACTTGTCTGGAAATGAAGAGATACAAATTCTGGAGGGAACATTGAAGGCTGGGAGACGGCACTGACATAGGAGTGACAGACTCGCAGTCCTCCTCAAGTTCCTTCTGCACCTGGCCTCCTCCTCCCATTTATCCATCAGAGGTGAACGCAGCACCTCTTTGTTCTGGAAAGCGAAAGGGACTAAAGTTAATACTATGAGTAACACTGAGGGGCTGAGATATCGTGAGGAACTTGGAGTAGTTCACTTTTGGGAGTTAAGGTCCTGACACTGCTCTAAAGCACCCTGAGTCTAGAAGGATTGAGAAGCAGAAGGAAATTGCAATATGGGAAGTGTCACTTGTAGATGCTTTGAGCATAGATATGGATGCTTAACATCTGGGAGTCTCTACAAATATCTTCCTTCAGGAGCTTATGGCTGATCAGAATCTGGGGACACAGAGACAGAGGACTGTATTCATTGTCTGTGACTGTGTAACAGATTATCCCAAAACTCAGTGGATTAAAGTAACAGTGAACATTTATTACCCTATGCAGTTTCCTATGGGGTTAGGAATTCAAGATTCGCAGAGTGAGTGGATATTGAGTTGAGTCCTCACATAAAGTTACAGTTCACATGTCTGCTAAGGAAGCATCTGAAAGGCTTGTCTGGGCTGGGGTTATGTACCCACAATTGGCTCCCTTGGGGATGTTGGCAGCGAGCTCAGTTCCTTGCGTGGTGTCTTCTCCGTGGGGCTGCTGGAGAGTCCTCACACCACCGTCACTGGTTCACTTGAGTAATACAAAAGATAGCAAGGCAGAATCTGCAGTGTCTTTTAAGACTTGGCCTGTGCAATCACACACTCATTTGTATCCAAGTAAACCCTATCCTGTATGGAAAAGGACTCTACATGGGCATGGAGACCAGGAGGTGGGAAACACAGGGGTGTCATCTAGAAGGCTGGCTAGCATGAAAGGCAGCCCTTGGCAGGGGAATACTATGAGTAACACTGAGGGGCTGAGACATCGTGAGGAACTTGGAGTAGTTCACTTTTGGGAAAAAGGTACAATTTACATAGATAAAAAGACAGTAAGGCATTGTATACCCAGCAGAAGATCTTGGACTGCATCTTGTAGGTAATGGGAAGCCAACAGGGACCTGTGCATGATTTGGAGGGATCATCTGACTGTACACTGAAGAGACCATCTCCTGGAACAGTAGATACTGAGCGTGGGCAGATGTGTCACCTTAAGAAGAAGTGATAGGCCTTGGGAACTAATTAAATATCGGGAGAGAAGGATGGGAAGAGTCAAGGGAGGCTTCCTTTTCTCCAGATGGATATCCAAGAAATGCCATCAGCTGTGACTGGGGTCCCAAAGAAGAGCAGGATCAGGAAGAAAAAGAGTAAAGATAGTAAATCTATTTTAAACATGTGAATTTTGAAAGCTTCCAGATTTTTCCACAAGCATTTTGAGGGCTGAGAGTGACTTCTGAATTAAAGATAAGAACCAGAAAAATCTTGGTCAGAAAGTGATGCAGTTCTTACTTGAGATCAGATGAAAATTACCTTGATTATAGTTTATGTCTTGCCTGTTCAGAGTCAAAACCTAGTGTAGCATTGACTGAAGTTCTGGGAAGAGAGAACTAACTTTTGTTGTATAAGGGATTGGATTTTATTACATGTAACATCTAATTTTTAAGATCCTCACAACAATATGGAGAATGTGTTACTGGTCAGACACTCTCCTAAAAAGTTTATATGTTCTAAACCATTTAATTCTTACAATGAAGCTATGGAACAGGTACTATTATAGATAAGGAAATTGACACATAAGGAGACTAAACTGTTTTCCCAAGGTCTTGGAAGTGGCAGAGCTTGGAGATATTTTGAGCCTATTTACAGAACACAAACTGGGATCACTGTGAGAATTCTGAGTATTGTGTCTGAGGTCACACTGCAAAAACTGATGGGGACAACCATGAGCTCATTCCTTCACATCTACTCAGATGTAATTAGTTGAGGTGTGAGGAGGTGGGTCCCGGTTTTGCCCATTGTGCAAAAGGAAAAAGAGAAGTGAATAAAAACCATGTAAACACATCAGGGCTAAAGTGAAACTTCCCAGCCTTCCTTAGAGGAAACACCCTGTCTACATAGGTAGTACAGAGGGATCTCTTCTAGGCAGCCTTTATTCTCTTTTCATGATTACAAGACTAGCTCACCCCTCACAGATGAGCAGGCAAGGAATAAAAGAGGGTTCTCACAAACTCAACAATGTAATATATGTATGCAAGTTTCTGTGTGTGGAAAACTCTTCCCAAATTTGGTGACTTAAAACAACAGTCATTCTGACTGTTGCAACTCTAGGTCAGTGGGGTAGGGGATTGGATGCCCTCACTTGGCCAAGCTGGCAGGCAGATATGGCTCCAGATTGCAGATGGCCTGGGGTTTTTATCCTCTCATCCTCTTGGAATGAGTGGGCCAGCTAGATCTTTTCATGATAATGGAAAAAGCACAAGGACCAACTGCTTATGCACATTGCCATCCTCTGTTTTGAACAAAATCTATTGACATCTCATTGACCAAAGCAAGTCACTGTGCCCAGCCCAGAATAAAGGGAAAGTGAAGTCTGCTCCTCCCATCACAAAGCTATGATGACAAGGGCATGTGACATGGGAAGTGAAGAATTGGAGTGTGTTATGTAGTGGTGTTAGGAACGTGTGGTATGGGATTGGGTTCTTCTGATCAGAGTTACCCAATTAACTCTGGGTATCAATTAATTGGGTTCTCCATAGTAGGCACAAGCTGTCACTGAAATACTTCCAGAGGGCCCCAGCAAAAGTAGAAGACAGAGCAGGAAGTCCTGCCCAAGGATGAGATGTAGCCTCATCTGAGCTGTAGCCTCATTTGTAGCATCCCCTGAGGAAGCAGGAGACTTGCCACTGGCTGGAAAACAGTGACATGGCCATTTGCCATCCTGCCAGGAGCTCTTCATTCCTCTCAGCAAGGCTTGTGTGACGTGGGATGGGAGCAGAGAAGAGGGCCTGTGGAGCTAAAGTAGCAAGTGGGAAGTGAGAGCAGGGCTGGTCTTGTGGGACAAGGCTAGGGCTGTAGTCCTCTCTTGCCCTGTGAGGAAAGTAATCTTTCTTTTCATAGGGAGAAAGTAAGGCATAACTGATTAAGGAACAAACCATTATATTAAGAGCTACAAAGCAAGGGCTTCTTGTTACCTGTCATGATCAACCCAAAAGATAAAATCAGGGGATGTTGTGGGCCCAACTCTGAGAGCCAGCTCCTCAAGGGAGCTGTACCTTTCAGTGATGTGTCAGTATCTCCAGCTTCAATAGCCCCAGGTAGTGAATTTAGATGTCCCTGGAGACCAGGGAGGCAGGCAAGAGCATGGTGGGAGGTGGAAAGTTCACATGTACACATCAGAAGGGGGGTGTTCATATCTCTAGTGGGTCACTGCCACATGGAAATGCGACTTTGCTGTTTTCTGGGTCTTGTAGCTTTTTAGGATCTGAACCTTTGCTTACTAAAGCAATTTTTTAAAAACTTCTAATAATGCAAGCAAAAGAAAACACATCTGGACTTTCAGACTATCATTTTACAGGCTCTGCAAAGATGCCCTGTATCACATGTGATAGGTCCAGTGATCTCCTTAAATATTAGGTTTCCCCCAAAGCAGCTCCATCCAATGGAGCTTTGAGGTGCTTCCTGCTGTAATACTCAGCGTTCAGGAGCTTCCTCTGCTGGCTGCCTCAGATTTTAGAGATCATATTTACTTTTATTCATTCAACCAACGTCTACTGAGCTGAGCTCAGCACTGTGATTACAATGACAAACAGGACAGACACAATCTGTGCTTCTAGAGACAGTGAACCCAGTGCGTGATAACAGATACATAGTCACATTAATAAATATAGACTACCTGACACATATCAAGAATTCAAAGTGGGAGACACAAGAGAGGAGTATAACAAGGGAGTTAGATATAACCTGGGAGAAAAGTCAAAAAAGACCTGGGGAGACCAGGTAAAGACAGCAGGGAGCTTCTGGGCTGGGGCCATTGTGCAGGATCATGCAGACCTGAATGAACAGGAGAAGGCAGGGAGCCTGGGGAAAGGGCAGGCGAGAGAACTATTGAGCTGTGGGAAGAGGTCTGAGAGAGTTGCCTGATATCATCTGTGCAGCTCAAAAGGTCATGTTGATGCTGAGTACTTAAGAGGAAGCAGAATGGATGAGGGGAGAGAGTGACAATAGCCCAGATGGGGGAAGATGGAAGATGGGCTTCATAGGATAGTGCCGAAGGATGAAAGTAGTCATAAGATCCAGCTGGAGGTAGAGCTAACCAGAAACATGTTTCCATTAAGTATTATCACTTGAGGTAAGCAGAGAATCACTTGCTCCTCTTTGCACCAAAACCCCTTGTTAGAATTGGACTGGGCTGAGCTTGATCTTTTACTCTTAATTTCTCAACTGCTATTGATGACTCTCCCTTCCTGAGCTAAGCTGTCTGGCCTGCTATACCTACAAACCTCATTAAACCTTGTTCAATGTTTACAGCTTAACACTTATCTTTCTCAGCTTGGTTCTTTAGTCAAGTGGTTTCCAAGCACTTCAGATCTTCCCTGCCTGGCCTACATCCTAGGTGAGCATAAACAGCAGACATTCTCTATGAAAGCCTTCAATGAGAGTACTGAGACTAGCTAGTTTATTAAGTTCTTGGAGCTGTTCTAAGAGCTGTAAGTATGGTTAACCAATTAATTAACTTAAGGTTACCCCATTTTGCAGGTAAGATAGAAATTAATCAATTTGCTTTAGATTGTTCTTGGCACCAATTTTTATAATGAATCTAAACAATGTGCTCCAAAATTCATACATTTAAGTTCTAGTCCTGTGTATCAACACTGTGTAGTAGAGTTATATAGAAGGCTGCCTTGTGTATGATTCATCCTGTTTTGTACAGAACTCACAAAACACTTGCCCACATCATCCCCATCAGTCCATCCAGCAAGGCTGAAGAAAAGAATCATCCTAGGTGGATCTGTGCTGGTGTCCATATTGCCCATGGTGCCTTTGCCATAGCCCCTAGCTCAAAGACACAGGAGTGATGGGTGATTGGAACAAGGAACAGCCCTTGGTCCAGGGAAGACCTGTTTAAAGGGTGCCAAGAGTCTGAGGTGGCCAGAAATGAACAGCCTCTCATATTTGTGGACCAGGGTCATGAGCAAGTTCCATAATAGGCCTTACCCACAAGACACAGATGCAGTTGGTCTATAAACAGCAAGAGGGCTGCAGGGTGGATGTGCACCATTTACTGAGGAGGATAGACAACATAGTAGACAATGTTGAATACAGGGACACTAGAGGTTCACTTCCACAGAATTTTCTGTCTCAGAAATTCCCTCTGAAGAGCAGTGGATTTTTCTGATAAGGTGGCTTTTCAGAAGGATGCAAATATCTCTCAGGAGGTATTTTCCTGATAAGGACCCTGTGGGACACCTAGGCTTCCCAGAAAACTAACAAAGACAGGCCACCAGCTGCTCTCACAGTGCACTTCCAGGGTGTTCCTACACATGACACCCTCGACAGACAGAGGAGCCCCAGCTCCCTGATGATGGGCTTCAGTGTCAATTGGGCCTGTGTTTTCTCTTCCACCAGACCAGTTCTAGGGGCCTGCTCCTCACGGCCCTCACATGTCATCTTTTTGACTTTTAATTAAGACAGCACACTTTGTCACTGTATCACTTCCTCCTTATCATGCTGCATTTGTGAGATATAAGGTGCTGCAAGTTGGTCTAGGATGGTGATTTCTAGTGTACCCCATAAAAGTGGTCTCATGTCATCACATCCTTCCAATCTTAAACTCCTTTCCCCCTAAAAGTGTTCTAAGCTTACATAAGTTTAAGATACTTGAAGCGAGCCTCCAAAGACAAGGAGTACATTATACCAAAGACTCATGGCCCCCGGGAGCCATGTTTGGCACATAATGAGTAATTAATACAAATTGTGACCCAGGAGTCCAAACCCAATACTTTGAGAGTTGTAAGTGCTTAACTATCACTTTCTAGTTAAAGAAGAAAAAGTTATGGATTTTAGTTTCCAGCAAAAGTACCTTTAATGATTAAGCTATAGATATTTCTTAGCCTCATTTCCTTTGTAATTGAGAAAGAAACGATTTGGAAGAGGCATCCAGGACCCCTACAAAAACTTACTGACCTGTTTCTGACTTCACTGGAGCATGCGCAGTGGATGGCACCAAAGGCCAGTTTAGATTACACTGGGCTATGAACCTGGCACACACATGTGTGCCTACCTTTTCAGAGAGTGAGCAGATGGAGAGAGAGGCTCATGCTTTCTAGACACTCATTAATAAGCCTCCTAGAAACCATATCAATTCACTCTGCAAAGAATCAATCATTTGCAAGTACACAGAGAAGCATCTAATGTTTCTCACTACCTATTTGGCATCAGTGCCAAGCTGGGTGTTTCCATGCAGGCTCTCTCATTGAATCTTCTTAGAAGTCCTCTTGGGAAGGAGAATAAATTCATTTTTATTTTGGAAAAACTTGTTTTGTTAATAAAAATTCCTGGCTATTTGTGTCCTACTGTAGAACTTTTGAGGTCAGATCTAAGTGCCCACCATATTATTTCACAGTCTCCCCATGAGATATGAAAGTATCATCAAAGATACACTTAAGACACTCCAGGACCCTTCAAGATATTAACAATGCCTCTGCCTCTGACCCATCATCTTGGGTATTGAAAACATAGGCAGTGACTCAGATTTTCCAAGCACACAGGCCTACCTTCTATAACAAAGGAGAGTATATTCTATGCTATTCAGACTGAGAGATAAGCTGTTCCTTTCACCCTGAGGAGAATCTTTCTCACAAAATCCCCTTACCCCACCAAAAAACTATGTTCATTAAATTAGTTTTATTGACTGCTTTGTTGGGACTTAGAGGAGAATGCAGAATTATTAAGGCCCTTCCTTCAACTCACTTCTCATTTATCACGCTCTGGGGGTGAGTGGTACACCTTTATATTTAGCATGCTATTAAGGCTAATTATATTTCTGAATCAAAGAGATCACTTAAAAGGGAAATGATTAAGTTGAACAGAGTCTGATTTGCTACTGAGATAGAAACCAAAAGAAAGCTAAAAGTAGAACCAGGATTTCCATAATGGGTGAGGTGCAAGATCAGGTCTTAGGAGAGTAGAGCAGTGGTGAAGGATAAAGCTGATCTCTCCTCTGGAGAGGAACATCTGCGGGAGCTGTCCTTGGTGCTGAAGCATCTTCCAAACAATGATGAGGGCCTGTTCAGAAAAACCATGCTATGCCACTGTATTTTAGATACGTTGTTCTTTATTTATACTCTAATGTGATGGGATTAATCTTGGAACTATAAATTAACTCATATCTTTTGGATTTCCTTCCATCACTCCAGCTCTCGCTGGCATGACTGAACAGCAACAGTAAAGAGGCTCAGCTGAAACGGAGGCTCACAGGACCTCTCCTGTCAGTCCACACTCACTTTATTCTGCCAGTGTGGAGCACTATAAACTCGACTTTAGCTTAAGACGCATCGGCTTTCAGATTAGTTTACAAGATTTATATTTTCTGATATATTTTCAGAATGAGAGTACTCAGTTGGAAATTTTAAGTGCATTACTGATACTGTATAATAGATTGAAATTCACTCTTTTGGTCAAAGTAGAAGTGCCTATAGCTCCCATCATATTATCCTATCTCCATGAAGATCATCAATAATCTATATGGATATCTTCAGGAATTATGGTCCAAGCCACTAATTTTAGTCTAATGTCTTTCTGGCCCTTGATTACTAGTTTGTTTCTTGTTTATCTCATTTTTCCTCCTACAAGAAACTTTTCCTGCCCCCAGTGTAGAGTCAAGAGTCTGGACTCCTTCATCCTGTGGTCCCTTTTATTAGCACATTGATCACACTTTTGGGTAATCACGTGCTATGATCCTGTGCTTTGAATATGGTAGGTATATGGTGTGACTACTGGGATGTTTGTGTTTCAAGGTACTTTCACTCTGGAAAAACAGGAACTTGTCTATCACATTCCCAACACCTGCAGAGGAGGGGAGTTCACGCCAAACTGAGGCAGTCCACTCCATATTAAGGCTACCATGATAGTAAAAAGCTACTTCTTTATTTTGAGCCAAAATATAACTCCTACTTTCTAGGGTTATATAAAACAAACCTTTTTTTTTTTTTCAAGAATCTGGAAAAAGATAACACAACCCTTATTCTATGCTTCACTATTCCTCAGGAGTCATGGTTTTTAGTTATTTTACCTGCTTGTTTTTTTCTGCACACACAAAACTTTTTTATATGTCCTTAAAGTCTGGAGTCAGGTAATGAATTTTATACAAGCACTTTACTTTTATTCTTCTTAGAGATTTAAATTATTCTTTAGCTTCCTCTTGCTGCTCAAGTTTGGATCTTTCCTAGGATTTTCCATCTGTACATTTAGGATCCTTGTATATCTAATACTGTAGAATTTCTACACTCAAAAATAAACAGATTGCTTATTGTCTTTTACCTCTTTTTTAACAGTGACTGAAGGTATGAAATCAGTATTTCTTTTATACAGGTCACCTTGGCCTAGACTTCAAAAGCAGCAAGGTAGTTTTGACTGGGTTTTTTCCATGGTTATATCTACAGCACATGAGAGTGTTTTAACATATATTAGGTGCCCATTGGGTACTCACTGGGTAATTGAAATGGATGAGAGTAATTGTGGCATTTCCTGGACTAAGACACAGAAGGAGACAGCCAAGCTTACATCAGAAGAATAAACTGACTAACCCTTGAGGGACTCACACTTCACCCTTGAGGGGCTTCACACTACAATGTGAGAACCCTTCCTATCTCCTGTTATGCCTGCAGAGAGGAAGATGACTGAGTCTAGGTTACTTTACTTACAGCCAAGTATAGCCAGTTAATAGGAACTATAATGAATACAAATACTTATACATGTGCCAACATTAGTTTACATCTGTTAAAGCCTCAACATGTACTCAGTATCATCTCTATGATCTCACAATATTATTTTAGAGAGACCCCTTTATTTTCAGGTCCACTGCTCATCCAGAACATGAGTCTCCTTGGTGCCTGTGAAATGAAAGTTTCCTGTGAGGTCCAGTTCCTAACACTGGCCTTGGCTATATCATTGTGCCTGTGCACAAAGCAGGATCTGGGGAAGACAGGTGGCCTGAGCCCTGCATGATGAGAGAGAGCAACTAGAAACAACAACCAGCAGAGAAGCTGTCCTTCTTCACTGTGGAAATGATGTGGTAACATGGCAACAATAGAAGAGAAATGTGTATTTATATATCAATACATATATTTAACAGTAAGTGTAAACTGCATTTTAAAAATTCATTTTAAACAAATTAAAATTTAATGCCATGGTTCTCTTTTTAAAAACATTTGTGATACTTTGCATTTAACTTCTAGTTCTTCAATTCTGTCTTTTCCAAAATACCACATAAATGGAATCACATGGAGAAGGTATGTATTCCTGGCTTCTTTGTCTTAGCATAATGCTTTCAAGATTCATGCTTGTTGTTGGCTCTTCTTTGATTGCTGTCTCTTCAATATTCTGGAAGAGGTTTTGTAATAGATATTATTTCTTCCTAAAATGTCTGGCAGAATTGTCCAGTGAGGCCACCTGGGGTAGAAAGATACATGTTACAGGAAATAATTTAATGGATATTTGGGAATCTTTGATATTGAGTGTAGAGATCACTTCTTTCTTCTCACATGAGAACAGATGGAGTGCCTACGTCTCTCTGGGAATTCTTATGGCTGTCAGCATGCGCTTTCAGTCAGAATATGGCAGGTGTGAGAGAAGATGAGGATTCAGCAATTGCGTTGGGAAGAAATTAGTGGGAGGAGCAAGATGCCAAGAAATGTTATCTGGAGCTTCAGAAAGAAGCTCAAAGAATAAGAAGATAGCATCACCTCAGTGCTCTTCATGGCCTGTTTATTTGAGGAAATCACATCATCAAGGGTGTCGCACTGTTTTCTGGATGCTATTTCCCACCTCCTTAGAAACAGAGAAGAGCGAGCATCAGAAAGAGGCTGCTTTGGGAGATTTCCGGGCTCGTGTCCAGACCAAAGTGGTTTGGACACACTTTAGATAAATATCTGATTGCCTTTACAGCCTCAGTGAAGCAAAATTTCCAGACCCTTTCAAGGCTTCCTGTTGCTACTGAAATTTCTCAGAATTTAATGCCCAATGGGAGCAGTATTGATTTGATCATCTCTGGTCTCACAGACTGAGCAAAACTCCATGGCTGCTTCCTGCCAAGGGTGTTGAACTTCTCTAGAGCACTGACGGCTGGAGATGACAGATTTTAAAGGAACTCTGAACATTCATAGCAGCACCTATTGTTGCTGAAGACAAAAACATGGCCGCCACTGACATTCTGACTGCAGTGACTGTAGTTCACTAGTCAAGGAAGCTTGGGATTCCTGGATCAACAAAGAGGCTTCTAAATAGATAGAAGGGCAGATCACTAGATAGAATTATGCAGAATGGATGCAGAGTGTCAGAACCAAGTGTCCTGAGAAAGTTTTCTGGGATGGGGCCTTAACTCTTGTCCCTGTACATCTTTCTTATGTTTTTAGTTTCTATCTTATATCCAGTCATCAGTCTTCACCCACCTTACTTTCCCAGATCCTCAGTTAAGTTATATATATATATATATATATATATATATATATATATATATATATATATATTTTAGTTTGATTGCTCACTAATTCTTTTTCTTTTCTTTTTTTTTGAGACAGAGTCTCACTTTGTAGGTCAGGTTGATCCTGAAATCAGCCTCCAACTCAGCAATCCTCTTGACTCTGCCTCCCAAGTGCTGGGATTACAGGCACGAGCCACCACACCTGGCATTTTGGTATGTGGCACTGATTGCTGATGGGCATGATTCTCCACATCTGGCATTGTTGTATGTGGTTACTGAGAACTGAACCCAGGCCCTTGCAAGACAGGCGCTGGAATCACTGAGCTAAATCCTCAGCCCAACTCATTCATTCTTTTAACAAACATTTGTTGAGTGACCCTGTTTATCCATGCTTAGCTCAGGGTCATGTCTTTGTTCTCCTAAAGAATCACTTAGTGATGTCTGTATTCCAACCTCTCCAGCTGGACTTGCTTGCTTGACTGGTGAGTAGACGATTAATGATGGAATAAAACAGATATTTCACACCTGCTGATGGTGGTTATTAAAAAACCCACCCTGTACAAAGATTGGTGAAGATGCAGAGAAATCAGGATTCTTGTGTATTACAGCTGCTGTGGAAAACAATACGTCAGTTTTTAAATAATTAAACAGATTTACCATATGATTCAGCATTCTGCAATTGCTATTCATATGATACAAAAATTTCATTTTGGGTATTGAATTCCAAAAATGAGATCTGGAGTTGTTACTCAAAAGAGTAGAATGCAAGGGCTTGAATAGATATTTCCTACTCCCTTGTTCATAACAGCATTTTCACAATAGCCCAAAAGCAGAAGCAGTTCAAGTGTTTCTTGATATATAAATTGATAAACAAAATGTGATTATATATACAACACCACCCCTGGATGAATCTTGAAGACCTTATGCCAAATGGAGTAAGTCAATCACAAAAGGGAAAATATTGTCTGATTTCACTAATTTGAGGTACTTGAATTAGTCGGGTTTCCAGAGACATAAAATGAATGGTGGTGGTCAGGGCCAGTAGAAGGGAAGAATAGAGAGTCTACTCTGCCAGAGTCTGTTCTTCATAGCTCCTCTAAGTGCATCAGTGTAGGACCCCACTGATTCCCTCAAGTAAATTGAGAACAGACACACCAAAAGGAAAATGTGGTCACCCTTCTGGGGCAAGTCTCAAGTTAAATCTACATGGGAGGCTACATTGAATGAGCCTTTTGAAAGGCTCAAAAACTCAAAACAGAGACAAGAAAGAGGGAAAAGATGGATATAAATGGAATTAGATTTTGAAGTGGTTGTTGGAAATTTGAGGCATTGAGTCTTTTAATTGTAGGTTCTTTGAGTAGAAAGGTTGATGGTCAGTCCCATGAGGAGGGAGATGTTGGTGAGAAAGGACATTGAAAGATGACAAATTCTAAATACATACCACGAAAACAGGTAAAGAAAGGTATTTATTTAGGGTGATCAAGATTTCCAGGCAATAGTGGAGTTAAAGTACAATAATCTTGTGTGTTACAGATGAGGACTCTTCATAGATGAAAATCATGTACCATTCTGCAAATCATCTTCCAATGGCGAGTACAGAGCAGAGATGTACCAGGCATCACTCTCAACATGGGGGGCAATCTAGCACCTAGGAAGTTATGAAGAAGATGGTGTCAGTGCTGTAGTAAATCAAAGAAGGAGGGTTGGAAATAAGATATTTGAAAATTTATTCTTTTAGTTTTCTTCAGGAAATAGTCTAGAAGCAAAGACCAAGTGACAGCAATGCACACACCTGTGACTGTGATCTCCAGAGGCCATTTCTGACAAAAAGGTCTCCAAGTACCATTTCAGGGTAGACATCTAGCTCTGTGTATGGCATGGGCTATATCAGGTAAATCTGGAACACTTTGTTATTCCAGACATAAAGGAAATAATGAGTCAACTCATTATTGACTCATTATTGGGCGGTATTGAAAGGACTTCTAAGAAAGCTAAAGTAATTTCCCAATAGCCAATTTAAAAAGTTTGATCATCAATAAGTATAATAACTACATTGGATTAAACTAAAGGGTAAAATAACAAAGAAAGCAAAATAAAGGAAATTCTAAAAGGTGAACTTGGAGGGATGTGTAAATGCTTCACCACTCCTCTGGAAAAATGGAAGCATTTCTTTTGTCTTTGAGCCTGGCTGGGCTCTGTGTCTGTGCCCACCAATGGATTGTGGTGGGAGTGGCACTGTTACTCCTGGAGTTGAGACTTAACAGGTCAGCACACCCCCACCCAGGTGTCACACCAGAGGGCTGAGCACCTGGCGATCCCCATTCTTTGAAGAAGCCCAGTTTAGCTACATGGTAGGCAGCCATCCCGACAAGCCACCAAGTCTCCCAGCAGAGGCACCAGGCGAGTGAGTGATGAAATCATGGTGGGTGACCCAGCTCCAGCTGACACCGCATGAGGTTGAACTGCTGAGCAGAGCTAGCTCAATTTATAGCATTATGCAGAACAGTAAGCACTCACTGTTGAAGCTGGTAAGTTTTGGGTTGTTTGTTCCCTAGTGATGGACAACTGAAGGTCTTGGGAACTGTCTCATTATTTAGTCATTATTCTGCAAATAAAGGGAAGCAATTCTCTTTTCATTTGTGAGTTGGGAAATCAAATAATAGATAAGGATGAATTTCTACTGATTTGATACATCCTAACAAAGAGGAAATGATAGAAATAATACATCAGCATTTCAGAACTCTTTATGAATTAATGGGCCTTAGCACTGGGCATCAATAACTGTCAACATTCCAAAAGAGAGAAAGCATATGTATTTGGTTCTTTCTTTTCTTTTTTACTCAGAAAGGATCTCATTAAGTGTCTGTATTGCCCAGGGTGATTTTGAATTTGTGATTCTCCTGCCTCAGCCTTCTAAGTAGCTAAGATTACAGGCATACATTGCCATACACAGAAAGATATATGTGGCCCTTAATGATAAGATAAACTACAATTCATAAAATCATCCTGCCAACAAACACACAAACAAACCTGAATCTGACCATGTAACTAGATCTAATTAGAAATTAATGGGAGAACAGGAAAACGTATTTAACTATGTACTATATTAGTACAGTTGGCAAAACACGGACCATATTGACTCAATGGGTATGACTCAGGTTCATTAATGTTTTAAGAAATAGGAAAAGAAACACAAATGAAAGAGAAGCCTGTAGATTAAAAGTGATTTTTGAAATATTTTACCAATAATCTAAGGATCTTATTTGGATCCTAATTCAAGTACACAAAACAAAATACAAAATGTATGAAATAATTGAGCCTCTAAACATCGATTAACTATTTAATTATATTGAAGCATTTTACGGTGTTAAAGATGTAATAATGGAATTTTGGATGTTTTCAAAGTATCCTAGTAGTGTGGGAATGATATTGACATATTTATAGTTGAAGTGATATGAAATCCACGATTTGCTTCCCAATAAAGAGAGAAGAAGTGACTGGAGTGTGGATGGAGCAGGTTTGGCCCTGAGTTGGTGTTTGTTGGGGCTGGGCGTGAACTGAGAAAAGAGGGATCAAAAAGCATAAAGCTGTCAACTGCAACAAATGGTTTAAATTTCCTCCAGGGAAAGCTTTTAAACATTCTGTAAATGTAAAAGTCCTTCCCAGCCTTTGATATTTTTCTGAAAGCGCTCTGCACCCACAGAGGAATCCCAGGTCTCAACTGTCTACTATGCATCCTGTAGAGGTAACTGTGTTACATGCATCTGAGACAACATGTCTGAGGTCACATCAGCTGGAAGGTAAGATGCACTTGTCTGCTTTGTCCCCACCACTCTGCAGCAGCTTCAGCCTGTGACTACCTGCTGCCTCCCTCTTGTTGTTGCTCCATTACCTTCTCTTTGAGCAGTGGGAGCATAATTTCAATTTCTGTGTCTCTCTCTGTGGTGCCATCTTCTGTGGCACATGTCCATAGGAGAAGAGGCTTCTGTACTCAGCAGACTGTCTTTTGCCAGGACCATAGTGGGCAGCAAGGCCTCCTGCCCCTGCTGAAACCCTCACGTGGTCCCCATGTTTCCAATGCTCTGTGCTCAAAGTGAATTTAACTGGTCAAGTAAAGTAGCAGATGCCTGCACAGCTCACCACAGAGGCCTTGACTATCTCAAACAATCTGTCTTGTTGACACTATAGGCATTGTGCTGCTGCACATGAGCTGAGTGGTCCTAGGCAACCTGAGTGCCAAGCTTCTACAGAGAGGCAGGATTAAGAGAGGTTTGGTGACTAGAATGGTACCATGTGGCCTCAGGCTGCCATTTCACCCAGAGTCACATACATGTACAAAAAAGAAGTATTCTGTTTCCTCAGAAACTGGGTCTCCCATGTGTAGAGTGAAGCAGAGAAAAGAGATGGAGAGATGGTATCTCTTGGACTTCTGTTATTTTTCCTGGTTTAGGTCTGCCTGGTTTCTAGCTGCTCATCCTCGAATTCTGTGAGTTCCTTCGTATCTTTAAAATAAATTCTAATTTCCTGCTCAACCCAAGCATGCTTCTGATATTTATAATTAAAGAGTTCTAACAAACATAAGAGAAGTCCTTAGATTCATGCTTACTTCTTTTTAAAGTTCCCCTTTGCCTAGACCTCCGAGTGAGTTCTCTCCTTAAGAGGAACTAGACCACAGAACAAGCCGGGAATAGTAATTCAAACCAACCTTTCCACACTCCCAACCTGGCTCTCTATCCTGAGACCAGACCAGACCATTCTTTGCTTCCAGGACTATCTCCTGGAAGGCTTCCCAAGCCCTTTATATAACTGCTCTTTGATGGACACAGCTCAGTAGAGTAAGGACAAATTTGAGGAGATTTTAGAATCACAGTATGGTCCTCCTGAGGCAGATTTCCTATAATCCAAGGAGGTTTCTAAGAGCACAAAAATTAAATCAGTCACTCCTTGTCTCCTTCTAGAGCCCAAAGCAGAGCAAATGCTTACAACAGCACTTGGAGACTGACTGATTGATGATTGACTGTTTAACTGTCAACCTCACATTTCCAATATCTCACTGGAAACTGTCTTCTTTACAAACAATATCCTTTGACGTGACAAAAAAGTTATATTAGTTTGAAGTTCATTGCTTACATTGATCAAATTACTCTGCTTAATTGCTTTTAAAAACAAAAAGAAATAAAAAGGGAAAGCACTACTGAGTCTTTTATCCAGCTGGGTCTTCATATCTCCAGATATAAGTAACTTCTACTTTATAAGAAGCCTAATAATAAACCAGAGCCCACATCACTGACCTCAGAGAAATGCACAAATGCTGATGCTTATCCTGCACCAAAGATTAACTTTTGGTCACTTAGTTTCTCGTTAAGAAATATATTGATACAACATATTGGACACTTTGTTCCTCCAGGAAGCAAAGGTTACGTTTTTGTGTCACTCACTCCATTGTTGTTTCTCTATGTTCCCTTAGGGCTGGAATCTGGGGACTACTGGTCCTTGTAAATCAAGCTCTCCCTCTTTCTCTCTCCCATCTCCTCCCTGCCCTTAGCTTTAGTCAACTGAAGTGAATTAAATATTTTTACAGCAAGTGAGATTACAGTTTTCTCTAGAAAGGAATGGACATACACATTAAGAAAGAATCAAGTGAAGTTTTGTGTATTGGTTTCAAAATCTTACCTCAAGATGTGACAAAGAGGCAGACTGTACCTAGGAGGACATGAGAAAATAATAATTACCTTCCTCAAATTGGAAGGAGGGAGCCCAGGCAGACAGAAGACCTTCCAGAAATCAGCCTTTATGGATTTTCAATGCAGTTGCCTTGAAAGGATATTAAGAAAATAAGAGGAAGTTGCAGGAGTAATGGGAGAACGATGAGGAAAGTAATGTTTCAGAAAAGCATTAGGACAAAGCAGAGCAATTTTGAGGAATTTCTGTGAAGCCTCAGTAACACCTCATATTTTCTCTGCAAAATGATCAAAGGCAAGATTTAGGTAGGAAAAGCCCCACTACTGTAATTGTCGGCAAAGACTGGGCTAGTGATGAAAGATTTTGTGGTGGGAAAATGGCGGAGGTGACTACCCCTCGTCCTCTTCATCAAAGCTACCTGAGAGACATTGGACGGAGAAGGGCAGTGACTGTCTTTTAGTCACGGCTGTGCTTTCTCTCTCAGGGAGGAGCCAAGGGAGAAGGCTCACGAGGCAGCAAACTGTCCCATTCAGCTGAAGGGATGACTAGAGAGGGCTGCTGCCATGTGTAGAGGTGGCAGTGAGGTTGCTGTTCAGATGGACCTGATAAAAGAAGGGCTCCACTAAGGTGCCTGGCACCTCAGAACCCGGGAGACATGAAGGACGTTGCTCTAGAGCGCTCGGTTTGGGGGGCTGACCTGGGGCTCTCCTTGTTTTCAGAACCAGCTGGCTATTCCCAAGTAACCAAAAACTCATGCTGATAAAGGTAGGCCTTCAGTTTGGTGTGTAAGCCTCAGTTTCCATTCCCTGTAATATTAGTAATACTGTGCCTACCTCACCAGCTGGACTGTATGAGAAAATGAAATGATCTAAATAAAGCTCTTAGCAAAATGTCTGGAGCTTCTAGTTACTCTGTGAAGGTAATGGTAGCAGACATTAGCATAAGTGTTTAATGTTTACTCCAGGAAGCCAACTATCAGTCAGGAAAACAGTAACAACTTTGCATCGTTTAAATAAAGACATTTAACATAAATACTACAAAGAAAGAATGGAGAAGCCAAACTGTGAGATAGCAAGGGATCCCGGAGTTTGGCAATAATGATAAATTATTGTGGCGTTAGTGCTAGGGGAACAACAGGAGGGAGATCTGAAGCCGGAGCCACCAAGCTGGATTTGGAAGCATGGTGGGACCCAGCCAGGGGTCTGTGGGTATAACGGGAAAAAATGGGCCCTCTGTCCATGCATACAACAGGCTGGTTGCCCTGAATGTGTCAGGAGCAGCTTTAAGTACTTGCTTTTCTGCCCAGGCCAGTGAAGCTCTGTGTTTGGGTCTGCTCTGCAGCCTCTGCAGGGAACGCAGAGAATCCCTCCCTCAGAGAATCAGCCTGAGAGCTGGTGAGCAGCAGGCAGTATAGATATGTTTGTTGAGTGAATATTAGAAATTCTACCTCTAATTGTTGAGTCAAAATAGGAGAAACACAGATCCAACCTCTTCTCCCACCATTTTGCCTCAGTGGTGTCCCCACAGGCTACAGTCAGGTAGCATGTTGAAGATTCTCGTACAAAGTGGAGGAAGTCTTGGATATTGCAAAGGCCTGGAAGGGTCATCATGATCTAAAGCCAATGTGCTTTTCCTTTTGCAATTGTGCTTAGTTCTCTCTGATCTTGCCTTAGCTGCCTAGATCTGCCGTGGAAAATACCATAAACCAAGGGTGGAAGGTTGAAACAACAGCAGTTTATTCTTTCACAGTTCAGGAGGCCGGAAGTCTGGAATCGAGGGGTCTGCCGGCTTGCTGCTGTGTGGAGGCCCTGAGGAGAATGTGGCGTGCCTCTCCTAACTTCTGGTGGCCTTCTCTCCTCAGCACACAAGTACATGGCTTCAGTCCCCATCTCTGCCACCACTGCAGCTTCTTCTGTGTGTCCTTTCTCTATCTCTTATTAAGATATCCTTGGTCCATCCCAATCCAGTATAATCCTATCTCAATCCTTAACTATATCTGAAACAAACTTATCTCCACGGAAGATCAAACGCTGAGGTTCCAGGTGGACATGAATTTGGGAGGGACTGTGTTTGATTCTCTGCGCATCTGTAATTCCACTCATGGGATTTGCTTCTCTGCTGTTGCTCATCTGGGAAAACACCTTTCCATGCTAACCAGGTTTGAAAACAGTGGCTTCGGGGTGCTGCAAAGGAGAGGACGTGAGAGGTGGCTGTTTGGTGAGTGTCTGTCCGCACTAGGGCTTGGCCAGCTCTGAGTTCATCGGCCTGTGAGATACTCTGTCCTCAGTTTCTTAAAAGGAAAAACATGGGCCTGGGGAGATTAGAAGACTACCCTGAGGTGGTGAAGTACCTGCTAGGGTACAGGCCCAGATGGTCTGACCCAACCCAGGGCCGATTTCTTTCTGTTATGCCCATTACACAATGGGTAACACTATGTTATGAGACATAAGAGTAGTGAAGTTATGGCACTGACTTTACACTCCACCGGAGAAAACAGGCAATAAATACACAGGGCACACTGGGAAGGAGTGTGTGTCCCGAAGACAGCACAGCAGGGTATGGTGACAGGGCTACGGAGAGCTGGGTTGAGCAAAGCCTTTTGTGGAGAGAGATGTTCAAGCTGAGACTATGCCATGAGTGGGTGCAGCCAGGCCAGGGAAATGGGAAGGGTGAAGGTCCTGGGGGTCAGAATGAAATTATTAGACTAGAAAGCAACTATCCAGTGAGCTGGGATGAAGCTGAGGGCGAGGATAGTATGAGATCAGAGAGAAAGGCAGGGTGAGAGCCATCAACGTCTTGTACATGGAGACTGCGGTGAATAGGAAGCTGGGGAGGGACGTGGCCAGGAGGTGGAATGTACTCTAGTGTGGGTCACCTGCATCGACCTGTGCAGAGGACTAATGGCAGGCCTATGGCTGGGGGAAGAGAGACTGGCTCGGAGGCTGTGGTAAGAAGCCTGGTCCTCTGCTCTGACCTGAGTAACAGAGTACAAATGAAGAAAAGGTGAGAGTTCACCTTGTAGGGTCAGATGGGAAGGTTGAGGCACATCTGCTGCCACTCTGAGTCCAAGTAACACCCCAAGAGGATGGCTGCTGGGCAATTGGATCATCACTTTGCTTCCCTTTGGTCACTTCCCTGAAAGCAGAACACTTGGGGAACCCAAACTGTTGTTGGATGGGGGTGAAGAGGGCACCTTGGATCCCAGTATAGCTCTGGAAGGGCGGACTGAGGGGCAGTGACACTGCTAGGACAGTTTTAGACAGACATCTGGGGCTTCTGTGGGCTGGACAGGGAAGCTGAGGTAGGAAAGGCAAATGCTGTCCCCTTGAGAGTGTCAGGAACTCTGAGCACTGGGGTCAGGAACAAGAGCAGCTGGAGGGAGTTGGGGGTGGGAGTGGGGTGCCTTCCCCATCTAGGGGAACCAGCTGGAGGAGCCTCTGACTGAAGACCCCGAGAGCCAACAGGGAAGCCATTAGAGAGGCAGGGCAGTATCTTTTGCTGGGTGCTCGAGTAGCGCAAGGCAGGCTGGTGCCTCCTGAATCTTTCAGGGTGGCCTCATCCTTGCCAACCATGTCCTGAGGAAAGGAGTGGAATATGTTCCATCCAGGTGGCCACATATGAGAGCACCGGGCAGGTGACACCTTCTCTCTTGCACTTTCTATATTCTGGAGGTATTTCAACTAGAACAAGTAAAGAAAACCTTAAACTAAAGGATGAAAATCTACATATGGAACATCAGGGGACAGTCAGGAGTGGGGAAGACATTGTGTCTCACACGACAGGCTTCTGTGCACCCCTCAGATCCCACCACGTTTGCTGCTGCCTCCCTGGTGCTTGTGAGCTGGGTCTGCTCATCCTTCTATCCGTCAGGATAGTTTACTGATTGGAACATCATGCTCCTTGAAACATACCTTTTCTGAAGCAGACAGTCTGGCCGATATTGCATATAATGGGAAATATTTTGAATTTATTTACTCTCTATTCCTATAAAGATCTGAGGCATCTCACTCACACATTAGGAGAGTGAAGACAGAGATGTTTAAGAGTTTGCTGCAAGTACATAAGAGAAGGGAAGAGGAAACTGCACCAGGAAATCAGAAGGAAAGGAAGTGATGCCTAAGTTTAACTTAAAGGTCATAGTATACTGGGGAAAAAGAGAAGGATCATTATTTGTTTAGTTTCCACCCCTGAAAATGGCAGGCACAGCGGTACACATCTGATGATGTGCTGAGCCATTCCGGGAGAGGGAAAGTGCCTTGGAGACAGACCCAGTTGTAACACCGGGCAAAACATTAAGTTCTTTGAACCTGAGTCTTCTCTTTTTCCTTTATGACGAATGGGGTTCCTAGTAGGTGTATTGACCCTATTCCAGGCTCAAAAATACTGAGAGGAGACTTTATATAGCAGATGGGGCAGTGCCTCTAGTCATATCCACCTCTTCTCTGGCCTTGTGGCCAGATTGTCTCTTGGAAGAGCATTCCCCTCAAGAGAAAGCACCCCACACCCTGGGCCCTGGAAGTGGGAGCCAAGAAGATCTTGCCTGCAGCTGATGTTTCAGGCACCCAGTGACTGTGGAAGTGGGTAATTTTCTCTGATCTGCAGCTGGCCTTGGAGCAGAAGCTGACAGTCCTGAAGGCTTTCAAAGACGCCTCCATTCCTTAGAAAGCCTAGGCGTGACTACTACCTCCAAAGCTGGCCAAGCTTCTGCCTGCACATCTCGCCGTGTTCGGTGGCTTTCTGCTCCTTCTGGTGTCTCTTTTATGGGATCAGTGTCCTCAGAAGACCCCTCTTTTGTCCTCCATCCCACATCAGACTTTGTGGAGCAGACACCTGGATTGTGCAGTCATTTCTTTCTTTGTCTCTCATTCAAACCACCCCTCCCCACCTTGGAAAGCCTTGCTCTCTTCTAGGGACACTCAGAAAAGAACAGAAACAAGCTCTCAATAAAGCAACAGCAGATCACATGCATTGAATTTCATGGTGTACCAAGCTCTTTACAAAAGTTGTCTGGTTTAATCCTCAGAATGACTCAATTCTATTTCCATTCCATGTATAGGAAGATGGAGGCTCACAGAAATTTAGCAACTTCTCCAGAGTCACACAGCTGATATATACATAGTGGGGCATAGAGTACAATCATGGGTGTAAAATCTAAACGACTTTTCTTATTTATGTAATAGTTACACTAGGATTTTTCTGTTGAAGGCCTTTTGTTCCAAAAGAGCTTGCAATCTTTGTCCTTAAGAGGCTACTAATTACCAAATTAGTTCTTAGGTGGAAGATGTAATTGAGTAGAGTGTACTTTCCTAAAGCCCTCTGGTGCTCATGGGTACTTAGGTCCTCTGTGCCTCAGTTTCTTCATTCATAAGGACAGTAAGTGCTTGAAAATTTTTAGCTCTTTCTTCTTGTTCTTCCTCTTCCTCTTCTTCTTCTTCTTCTTATTATTATTAGAGTAGATCAGATTAAGCACCTTTTGTTGGCAGATGGCCAGGAAAATGACATGGAAGAAGTGAGTCCCTGGAGGGTGCTGAACAGTAAAAAGATGTGAGCAGGTCGTCAGAGGGAGAAGTGCACTTCAGGTGTTGAAGCTGTCAGCATGCATGAAAGCATAGAGGTGAGACTGCATGGTGTGTTGAGGGTGCTGGCGGCCCCATGACAGCCTGCCATGGAAGGCAGAGCACCCAACTCGCTTGACCCTTCCTGTCCATCCCTTCAGACTTGTAGGGTGAAAATATGGAAACAGTTTTCCTTTCCCTTCCTGTGTAGAGCATGGCAACACTCACCCCGACTCTGTGACTCCAGCCCAGAACCATTATAGGGTGACTATGGTGCTGCCTCTGCATTCCATCTGTGCTCCAGCTGGCCAAACCTGAAGGTCCACTTCACCAGCATGGGGGAGCTAACTGGCAGACGAGGCATCACATCAGGGTCCAACATCCTCACTCCTGGCTGTCCTGGACACGGCAGCAGATGGCCTGCTTCTTTCATCCCTCAGAGACACCCCCTCGCAATTACCGCTCCACAGCTGCCATGCACGAAGCTCAGGCTTGTGCTTCAAATGTGTGCCTGGAAGATTATGTAACCCCACTGGCAGGAGAAAGCCACCACATTTGGCGCATTTAGCAAGATTAAATGTGTCAACAGTCGGTTTTGAATATGAAATAATGCAAATGTCTCCTTAGTCTCACTTGAATTTTTTTAAAAGTCAAGATTAGTCATGTTCTTTCTAAAATGCTGTAGACAAAGAATATGTTGAACTCATGCATCCATTCAACAAATATACATGGAGGGCGCAGGAGGCACCAGGCAAATGTGCGCATCAGGAATCAAATCACTACACAATCCCTCCCTCAAGGAGTTTACATGGGAGTAGAGTATACAGACAATAAATAATAAATGTGACAAAGACCTAAATTACATACTATGACACAGAATTAGAAATATCATGGATAAGCAAAAAAGTAAAGCACAACAACCAGATTAGGAGTCTGGAGGTGACGGTGAGCACAGAGGCAAGTGGACAGTTTTGATGGAGAAAGTGAAACTGTCACGGCTTGGAGTTAAGTCCCTTTTTCTTCCTGCCAACAGGTGCCTGGGAGTAAAGCCTGAGTCAAACTGTGGGGACTGCTGTGGTGTGTCTGATCCAGGGCTTACGAGAGACTTCCGCGGGGAAGGCTGGAGGGGCTACCTTCCCCATCTAAGGGAACCTACTATGGATGAGGATCTCCTGGGTTATGGGAGACCAAGGGAGTCCAGGCAAATAGGGGAAAATCCATTCCATCCCACATTAGTGCCTCAGTGAATTCTTACTGCTGAGTAGCACAGAGAGCCTTCAGTCTGGCCGCAGAGTGCTTTCTGGCTGACCAAGGCTTGAGCTCGGCTTTGAATCCCCCAGGGTCCTGGTTTAAGTAGGTTTCTTGACTAAAACCAAATCCCCAGACTTTTCATCAAGCTTAAGCAACAGAAGAGCTTTTCGCTCTCTCCTTATACTGTTTAGCTTTTGGGGCCATTTCCTTTATGCTTTTGAAGGCCTCTGCGGATCTTTTGCTCAGAGCCAGGGTAGATCCAAACATTTGTTTCAAGTGAAATTTGACTATTCTCCAAAGATTTCCATATTAGAGGATCCTCTAAAATCATAGCCTTTCAGAGTCCATTCAATCCAGAGCTCACACAAGAGCTCAGGATCTTACCTCTGGCAGGATGTCAGTTCATATCTTTTTGATTCATACCTTATTCATCACTCATCACTGGATTATGGGAGATCAAGGGAGTCCAGGCAAAGAGGGGAAAATCCATTCCATCCCACATCAGTACCTCAGTGAATTCTTACTGCTCAGTAGCACAGAGAGCCTGCAGTCTGGCTCAAATTGTGCAGAATCCAACTTGCCATCTCCCTCTCCCTTACATGCTTCTCCTAAGCTCTACCTTCTTCTAACTTCCATGAATGGTCCCACCAGGCTCCTATCAGCCATGCTAGAAGCCTGGCTGCCCTGTCAGCCTCAACTCTGTACCATCTCCTTAGCCCGCCCTCCTATCCTCATCTCCAGAGTTAGTGCTATACTTCCATGTGTCCCATCTGACACTTGTACAACCTCAAAGTCACCTTGTCGGTGTCCCTATTTCCTCTCAACTCTTTTGACACAACAGTGGGATCTTTTTAAAGTACCAGAGTCTATCACTTTCTTTTTAAAAATCTTTCATTGGCTTTCCATTATTTATTGCATAAATCCAAGCTCCTTATTATGACATTTTGAGGCCACTGGAGCTTTTTCATCTTAGCTTACCCATCTAGCTGGAGCCCAGACTTTTACCTAGCACTGCATGTTTTGGCTGGACTCTGAAACTTGACATTATTCAGGAGTCTGGAAGTGACACCTTTCCACTGTTTTACTCTTTCTGCAGGACCCTTCTTCTTTTCTGTCTTATTTCATAACCCTGCTGTCTCCCTTCAGGAGACTTTGCTGATGCTTACTGTTAGAACTGGGGTGCTATACTGACTGCTGTCTGCCGGAAGAGCAGAAAGTGTAGCCACTATGTTATCTATATTATTTACCAGCATAACAAGAGGTAGTTTCTGTGATTTTCAAATAGGAGATCCACTGAAGCAAAGCAAATCAAAGCTCTAGTTTAAAGTCTTTAAATGAGAGATGAGTGTATAAGATTTGGAAGGAAAAAGAGAATAAATCATGACTTACTTCTAGGAATGGCAGATAGATGTGGATAAGAGCTTTGGGTGTTTATTTGACATGGTTTCATGAAAACATTCATCAGTCTTCCATTAGTATTACTTTGTCAACTCTCATCAGTTTTATAAGTATTTTTAATGCCTTGTAATAAATCCTTCTCTCTTGAAATACTGGTTTCTATTTCTCTGATAAATCCATTCCTTAATTTTCTAGACATAATTAGGTTTTATGTCCAGCACTTTATCCAGGATCTAACACTTAATAAGATAAATTGAATGGTAATAATAAGTGAAAACATCATAGATAATTTTACCCACCAAGACTACCCCATGTGGCATGGCTTTTTGCTTAAGTCATTGCATTTGTTTCTCTGTACTCTCCTTCTCTGTACATACCACATATATGATGACGTGTGAGGTGAAACATGAACAAAAGAAAATCTTTGGAATATGTCAGTCGTGGGTTCAAATCCCAAATTTACCAATTATATGTGAGGTTGAGGAATTAACTTCTCTAAGACTGTTTTCCAATATGTATAGTAAGAACAACTATGTTTTCCAAAATTTTTTTAAGGATTTATACTCAACAGTCCTTAGTTCTTCCCTTTTAGGGTATAGAAAACACTGATATTTTGAGATGTAATTTTTGCTGAGAAGCTATTTGTGATCACATCGCCTCATTTTACAGATGAGAAAACTAAAGATCAAATCTTTAGTTTAGACTGGTACTTTATTACAGTTATTAGGGACTAAGCTGGTCTTCTAAATGCAATTTATTTTTCTCCTAGGAAGCCAAATAATGATGGCCATGAGAATAATTTTATGATTATAGAAGAATATAATTAGACCTTCCCTTCAGGCAAGGTCCTAGGTAAAGAAAATGCAGGCAAGGCACCCTTGTTACCTCTAAATGTCTTGTGACATATATGTAGTTTTAGCCAGGTATGGAGGTGAGTCTTTGAAATCCCAGCTACTACTCAGGAGAATGAGACAGAAGGATCACAAGTTCAAGGCCATTCTAGGCAACATAGGGAAGAAAGGCAGTGTGAGTGAGGAATAAGCCATATATTTGAGTACTGACATTTAGAGTTTTTGTTATTGAAATATAGCTTGTCCCAATTTGATTAAAACAGGATAAGAGCTGATGGGGAAGCCATGGCTATTGGCTGATGTGGGTATAGCAACTTGGAATGAAGTCACCACTGGCCCTGTACACGAAATTTGGTATGAGATGCTCGGGATTCTAACTGTCCACACCATCCATGCCCCACACTGCAGTATGAGAGTTAGAAAATGACGTGGGCCTTGGGATCTCTGGATTGTTAGGCCAAGTACCACCTTCCCTTTCGGACTCACTTTCACTTTCTTTTCTCTCTTCTTTCCTTCCTTCCTTCCTTTCTTTCTTTCTTTCTTTCTTTCTTTCTTTCTTTCTTTCTCTCTTTCTTTCTTCCTTCCCTTGTCTTTCTTCACTCTCTCTTTCCTTCTTTCTGTCTGTCTCTCTCCTTCTTTCCCTTCCCTTCCCTTCCTTTCCTTTCCTTCTTTCCCTTGTTTCTGTTTCACTCACTCAGTATTAAACTTCATCCAAAACTAAGGACACTGTGGGCCACCTTAGGATCGCTGTGTGTTTTATGATCTCCTGAAATCACCTCCTTCTCCATACTCTCAAACTGTCTTTAGATTGCTCTTTGCATATTGTTTCAGTAAAGAGCTTAGATGTGGGGTTTTTCTCAGGGCAGTGTTAATTTTAAGCCACAAGTGGACAGAGGTTGCAGAAACTCTGGTTAGATAAAGTATAGATTAAGTTACTAGAAAATTTGGTGAAATTATTACTCATATCATGGCTCAGAAGGGAGGTAAAATCTTTATCTGGAAAGAGTTTATGATAAAAACAATGGAGGAAGCTGTACTTGAAGGCAAGGATGGTGGTACAAGGAAGGGTCAGAGGCAGCCTGCATACATTTGAGAAGGTCAGATTTGAATAATCTCAAGTGAATGATTCAAGTATATAAAGGCAAATTCAAGGTGAAACACCATGAGTGAGGAAACAGGGCTGGCATACATTTTGGAATATGTAAGGAAAATGTTTGGAGCTTGGACTGAAGGGGAAGTTACAGAAGCCATGTAGGAAAATGGTTGCTGAGTGAAGTTCAGGTTAGATTTTGGACTAGTCTCCAACATCTGGAAGTGTTCATTGGTAGAGCTTGGACCCAGGTAACATCTGGAGTGTAGATTCTGTGTGGTTTTATATCCCAACACCTAGGGCAGCTCCCGGCACACAGCAGGGCCTCCGTAGCTCACTGTTGGATAAATCCTTGAAGGACCACACATGCTGGTGCACTTCTATTTGTCCTTTGATGGAAGTAGGCAAAATATATTTGTATAATAGATTCCTTGGCCTTCTGTCTTGTTTTGGGAGATCATTCCTGACAGATGCAGCTGAAGGTTTGGACCCTGGATATCTGGACCTGAGGCAAAGAAAGGAGAAAATGAAGGGACGTACCAAGATCCAGAAACAATGCTACACAGTACTATCTTACTTATACAAGAGGAGAAGGGGCCAATTTAGAAGAGGAAGACTCTACAAAGGTGCCCACAGCACAAACAGATGGTCTCCAACACTGTGAGCTGTGGCTGTTGTTCCTGGTTTTTCTGCACCTAAGTCAAAAAACTAGCAAGAAGAAAACTACTGTGATATATTGGACTCCTGAGGTCTGAATAATGGGCAGAGCAGAGGTAAACGTGGAACAGGCCCAGAATACATGGGATGCTGGTGACAGGGACGGGTGGAGGTGTGAGAAGAGCAGAGCCAGACACTGGGCAAGGGCAGATCATCTCATATAGGGAAAGAGCAGGGGGTATTCCTCCCATGAAGCAAAACCTGGAGGTCCAAGAACACAAGGTTACAAGTAGAAATGGGAATTAGGTGGTTTTACAAATATGAGTTTGGTGCAGAAATGATGGAACCTAAAATAAGAAAGAGTGGGGCTGGGGCTATGCTTGGGTGAAAGCCAGCCACATTAATTCTAACGAGTCTGAAAGAAGGAATATTTTCTTGTTACATCTTACATTTGTTTTCTCCATCTCCTTCCCCCAGATGTCACCAAGCATCTGCTGTGTCCCATGGCTGACAACCAAAACATGGGTTCTGAGAATACACTGTTGCTGGACTAAATTTGGTGGGTTTAGGGCTGGGGCTCAGATATTCTTATATATCCTACTGACTTTCATACTCTTGCAAGGAGGACACATGAAGGCCTTAGGGCTGGACAAATGCAATCTCCTTGTTGCTTTAGGTGCCACACCCATCCCAGGGAGACAGAGGGAAGCAGCTGCTCCACAGAGACACCCAGGCTCCAGCTAGGGGGCTCCCTGGAGAGTCTCAGAGGTAGATGCAGGTTTCAAAGGGAAAGGCTTCAGATTTCTTTGGCTTTTAATTTGCAAAAGGAAAGGAGATCTGGCTTACAACTTAGATTTCCTTCATAGAATTTAATAATGGAGAGGGTCTACAATGCTCAAGTTAGGGTTATTTTTGGTTGCTGGAAATATGCTGCTGGGAGTATTTTTATGCTGTCATGTGGTGTTTGTGGTCCAGCTTCCTCTGCTGAGCTATATTGGATGTAGTGCCTTGAAATTTGAGATAGGAAATACAATCAGGGTGAATTTTTGACCTAGGGTGCAGTGGGGACAGACTTAGAGTGACTTTTTTTTTTGAATGCCTCGTTCTGGCCATTTCCAGGGCTCGTACGTAGTGGTAACAGCTGATCCACCCACACTGTGACTCTGGGGAGAGGTGGTTTGATGGTTTTGTCAGGGATGAAGGCAGAGCTTCTAGGCTGTTCTCAGTCCCTTCAAAGGACTGGCATTCCATGGCTGCTCATAACTCAGGTGCCTTAGTCCAACTAAATAAGTAGACAAAACCTGGATAGAATTAGAGCCAAATTCTAATCTCACTTGCTCTAGTTTCCACTGAGAAAAGTCTTCTCTGGGATTTTTCCATCTGTTAACTCAGTCCTTGCAAGGACGGTAGAGCTGTGACTGTCAGTAGGCTGGTGCTGAGTGGGACATACAGTAGGAGCAGTGAAAGCACTTCTCACAGAAGCATGCTAACCTACTGGGTGCCTCAGTGATGTGAAAGTGAAGTCCCATCTGGGCAGCCATGGTGGTACGAGGTGGGTGAATAGATCTATTTGTGCATGATGAAGTGCCTCTTTTGCTTTTTGTAGAATGCCTGGTAAATAAGCTTGTGTTAAGCCCCTGTTTGTCTCGTTCTCTTGGGAGTGCTTTTGTGCAGCATGCATGCTCTGCAGCCACCTTCAGTGCCATCTTTTTGCTCTCCATGCAGCAGGGAAGCACTAGACATGTCCTGCTTGTGTGAGGCCCACCTTGCCCTCTGCTCTCTTCTCAGCTTCTCAAGGCCTGTGTGGTCTTCAAGTCCAGCGAAGGGGCTGAAGAAAGTATCCTCTTTAGCTTAGTTCATTGCAGGCTCTTGTACTGGAAGGGTTTTTTGTTCCCATCCTACCCATAACTAAAAGTATTCAGGTCTCTTCCTAGATAGTGTCCTGGTGATGTGGTCTGCCTATCAGTCATAAAGGAAAGAAGAACTGAGAGGAATAAACTCCGTTTACAATCCTGACAATAATTAATATTTACTTGCCTATAATAACAAGAGGATGCCACGTAGTAGTCAAAGGTACTCTTATGTTATTGCTGAAAGTTTTATTTTGTTATTTCTGTTCAAAACCAATAATGTGTAAACTATTTATTGTTTCTGAGACAGGTTCTTACTGTGTTGTCCAGGTTGGCCTCAAACTCCTGGACTTAGGCAATCCTCCTGCTTCTGCTTTCTGAAGAGCTGGGATAACATAGGTGAACTACCATGCTTGGCTTAAACTCTTACTTTGCTCTGTGAGGAAGTCATTTTTGCCTCTTCTTAGACCCTGTTGCTCACTGTGGCTCCTGTATAGTGCGGATCACATTCAGACCATAAGTGCATTGTGAGACACAATTCTGTAAAAGGTAAGTAGGCGGGTGGAACAAGAGCAATAAACAGAATTTCAACTTAAATGGTACTAAAGGAAGGCCAGTGCTGCTCCACTGAGGTGTTCACCTGTGCCATGGTTAAGAGGATTTTTAACCAAGTACTTTGTGAGGGGGGTGAAAGAAAATGTTGGACATGAATGAATCCAGCCCATACCCAGAGGGGAGAAATAAATACTCTCATCACAGTCTATTACAGGAACTATAGGAAGTGTGAGTGGGTGCTGTCCATCACCAAGCGCTACAAGAAGCCATGGAGAGCCAATGTGCCACTAGACTTGTCCTGTTCTATTCACATGTGTGGCTCCCTGTAGTCCAGAGCTGCCAGCCCCGTGGTATCCACACTTCCCCACAGTGTTTCTGCAAGTCCTCCGTATTCACTGTCGGCCTCATCTCTGCTGGGATTCCTGCTCTTTCCCAGCTTTGTCTGGCTTTGGCTTCATTTAGGAATGGCTACTTAGCTGCAACATCTGCTTCTGCCCAAATAGGATGCCCTGGTGCTGGAGTTTGCTAGGGCCTGGGATGCCTCCTATGGCATGGGCCTACTGTGCTAATGCTGGGAAATCCTGGGGCGAATCAAGCTGTGTAGGCATCTGCTGCCTGGTTTCTTCCTTCTTTTTAGCGGCTGTGTTCTGTGCAGCTGATAAGATTGCTGTGCTTTCTCGGATACCACTCTTTTCTCCTTCTTGCCTTCCCACCAGACAGCAGCATGCTGTGTATTGGAGCTTGGGTATGAAATCAGGTATAACAGCTGGACTTGTAATAGATAATAAAATTGAACTTTCCCTTTTTTGTTGTTCATAGTCAATGGGAGAGAGAGAGACAGAGAGAGGAAGGAGGGGACCTGAACCTCACTGACTCAGGTATTCTCTATTGTCTGCCGATCCTGCAGGGAAGGCTAATTTAAGATGGTCTTGCTTTTTGCACCCTCATCATGCTTAGAAGTTTTACTGTGTTTCTGTGGGTAGAAATAGCACCTCTGCTTCATCTCTACAAAGCTGGCATTTCTCTCACTTTAGATTTGTTCCATGCCAAACATTCTGAGACTTGTCAGGGAGTTGTGCCATTTCCTCAGTTTCTCCGGTTTCCATGGTGCTCACATGCCAGCTATGAAATCCCTAGGATGTTCTGGTTATTGTTTTGCACATGTGGTTAGAGGAGGCTGGTCTGCTGCCATGGTGCCTCCAGACATAGGAGCCATGCAGTCGCACCCATGTGACTTGTTCAGCAGCTAAAACGCAATTTATTGGACTGTTGGGAGAGTCATGTGGCAAATCTGTGCCTATGGGCTCAGGGAGGGTAGGTAATGTGCTGATACCATCAACTCCAGGACAGAAGTAATCTGTTCGCAATTCCAGATTCATTATTTCTTTATTTGTATTCAGTATCTCAAAGCCATTCATGAGAAACACATTTTTAAAACATCATTACTATAAAATTTGTTAAACTGAGTGTAAACATTTTATCAGCAGCATGTTCTGAAAAGTTTTATTTTCTTTCCTTTTCTTTCTTTCTTTTTTTTTTTTTTTTAACTGAAGCATGATTTTGCAGATGCCTGGCTCGTAGGTTGTGTCACAAGTTAATAATGTCTCTACCCTTGGAATGAAATTGGCTTGTTGCTGCCTGTCATGTGAATTAGGCCAGGGTGAGTTTTTCTTTCCTTGTGGCTGCAGCAGTAAGCAGTGCATCATCATTATGAAGCTTTCTTTTCTACTTTATCTTATACCATCAAGTGTAATCAGAGGACCAGGAGGGCCTGTGTTCTTCAGAGGAGATTTCAGACACAAAAACATTTGGTTTACTGGCCTCATGGGAACCCTTTGCTTTTCACACAAGGGAGATCTCTTGCATAAATGCTACCAGAGAGCTGGGATGCTCTTGAAACAAAAGACCTTTCAAAGGGGGAGAAAAGACTCCTGTTTGACTTTTAAACTCTGTGGCATTTTAGAATTTAAATGGCTTTGACCTTTAACCCTTCTGATGTTACAATGTAAAGTTAACATTTGCAAGTTTTTAGATTTCCATTTGTTTTTGTCTCTCTGCACTCACACTGGTTCCAAGTGGAGTCCAGATCACCACCAAATGAAAAGAGCAATTAAGTCATTTCCAGATAAAAGAGAAATTGAGAGGGAACAACTGTTTTCAATGGATTTACTGAAGTTTGAATGCTGGCCTCATCTCAACTTGTGAATTTAGATAAATTAATCAGTCTCTCTGCTTCATTTTCCTTATCTCCTGAAATGGAGATGATGCAAGAGTACAAAGTGGTCCATATAAATGTCTCAACGACAGCTACTATATTATTAATATTCCATCTGTCTTTAAAGTTGGTGTCTCTGAAGAGACAGAGACTGTGGAGGTGCTGTGGATTTGTCTGTGCTGGGGCTGTAAGAGCAGCATGAGGACCACTTCTGATTTAGGATAAGATTCCTCCTCCATGCCAGCATATGTGACAGTCATAGCATGTTAGTTCTTCCTGGTGTGTGTATGATCATTTGAAGTGAACTTTTCCTCACTCTAGCCCTGTGAGAAGGACAGAATCCACTATCTATTTAGGTGGTAAGATAAAAGATCACTTTGGGGAGCAAATAGACTTTTATAGAACACCTGAAAGCAGTTACATGCACGTCATTAGTGAGTATAACTGTCAGTCGTCCATCACTGTGACCAAATATGGGACCCAGGTAGCTTAAGGAGGAAATGTTAATTTTGGCTCATGGTTTCAGAAGTCGACTGACTGACTCCAAAGCATAAATATCATAGTAGAAGGAAATGATTAAAGAAAACTGTTCACCTCATGGCAGCTGGGAAACAGGGAGAGAGAGAGAGAGAGAGAGAGAGAGAGGCTGGAGGCAGGAATATCCTTCCAAGCTATATCCCTAGTGATTTACTTCTTCCAACTAGGCCCTAACTCTTAACTGCACATTAAATTATAATCCAAACAATGGATTAGTCCATGGACTGGCACTCCATAATCCAATTGCTTTCAAAACTCCACTTCTGAATGAGCCTTTTGAAGAAATTTAGATTTAAATTATAACAACAGGGTCTGCAAAGGGAACACAGTGTTTATATTCCTATGGGCTCGTATAAGGTGATGAGGACTTCTTGAGGCTCAAGCCTTGGGCATAACTACCAGCCTTCCATGGAGACTGAGTTTACCCCTGGGATCCACAGGGTAGAGGCAAACAACTGTTGTACCAGAGTTAGAGCTTCAGTCTACAGTAGGCTAAATTCTTTTTTTGTAAAATGTTATTTTTGCTTCGAGGACCTGAATTATAATGTCATTTTCTAGCTACCACTGCTGTGATTTAATTTGTAAGTCATCTAAATTTCAGGAAACAGTGGACCCTGTCGTTACAGAATTCATAATTGGGTGAGGAAGACATATGTATTGCTATATAATTGCTGTATCGTGAGCATTATAAATGCTCTGAGAGATTACAAGTTATATTAGAAAGAAACCTAACAAAGTCCTGTGGGATCAGACAGTCTCTTGAAAGACATTTCTAAAGGGTAGGTAGGAATTTTCCAAGTGAAAAGAGTGAAGATGTCATTAAAAAGAAAGACTATATGTAGATTTCAGGAGGTATAAAAAGACCCAGTGAGTAGCTGAGATCAATATACAATTGTTGCAAGACAACTATTTGCTGAGGTTTTCAGTGTTGAAGTAGCAAGAGGAAAACAAGAATCAAATCGTGTAAGACCTAATAAAACACAGAAACTTTGGCGTGTGTTTTGGAGATGATAGAGATCTACTGAATGGTTTTATGAAAAGGAATGACACACAATTGGAGTACAGAAAGTTCACTTTGTGGGTGGAGTGTAGGTGTAGGGGAGACATAATATTGATTTTAATTATAGAAGTGACTGTGAGTAATGGGTAGTTAAGTAGAAGTGTGTTAGTAGGCTAAGGTAATGAAGAAATGAAAAATAAGGCCTAGATTCCTAGACTAAGCTACTGAGAAATTAATGGTATGGTATTCCTACTTGATTTTTTTAGTGTATAGTTCTCTGCTAAAATCATCTTTAATCTATCGTTTGAGCATAGTAGTTATTTTAGAACTCCAATACCTGAGTAACCTGAATGCATTTATACTGACTGTATTTTTCTTGTAGGTTTCAATGACTTGGTTTTATATCCTGGCATGTCTGGTAATTCTTTATTGAATTATAAATAATGTATTTAAAATATTTAAATAATTCAAGTGATATTTTGGTTGAAGAGAAAAATGGAAGACTAAATCATTATAGTCATAATGTCCTTATTCTTGTTATTCTTATTTTCCTTGACTCTTTGATTCTGAACCTATAATGAATAAAATATATGCTACTGAGATCAAGAACACTTTGCATTTGGTTTATCATTAGGTCAAGTGCTGGGAGTGCACATACAGAGCCAGTAAATAAGATAGCTATAAACAAGGATACACAGAGTCACAGAATGAAAGACTATTGCCCAGCATGGCTAAGTTTGTTTCATTACTCAGTAGCATGTTAAAGATCTCATGCTGAAGGAAATCAAGTGTTCAGATTTTTGCACGTGAAGGTGCTCTCCAGTAATATTCTCAAGTGTTCTATCCACCTCCTGCAGCACATGGTATATTTTCTGCATAAATTTATCCATATGTTCATACCTCTTGATTGGACTTTTGGATTCTTCCTGCAGATGCAAAGTGTCAGTAATTCAAGAAACACTGCCCAGTCAGTGATATGTCAGGGACTGTAACACTGGACTGAATACAACAGGGTAGATGTGAAAGTCAGTGGCTCAGAGGCACAGAAGAACCCACATAGTGTCAGCCATCACACTCAAAAGGTCAGATGGCTGTGGGCAAGCTGCCTCACTTTGCTCAGGCTCTTTTCTTAGGTCACAGCCAGAAAAAGAATAAGTCTTGCAAACAGATAGGATATAGAGAAATCACCCCCATCCAGTGGGGCTCCTCTGTTTCTTATTTGCCCTTAATGTAAGACATAGCTCTTCTGAAATCACAAGTGAAACTGAGTGCTTGCCAAAGACTTACACATGGCAGCCGCTACATTCCAAGTTTTGTCTTCTTGAAATCATAACACTCTACTCTAAGACTTTTTTACTAGCTTGGAAACTTCTTTAAAACTGATTTCTATGTTTCAACAACATATATCTTGGAACTCACAAAATGACCTGTGGAGAAATTTTACATCAGTTCTATCTTCCTACGGTTCCTTTGTCTCTGACTTCTTGAGTCTTAAGTCCTCAAGTCTCCATAAGTTAAATTCCAGTTTTGTTGATCCAACACATGGAGACCTCTGAGAGCTCAGACCATTGCTTTTTATTCCCGTGGCAGGAATTCTGAAATGATTCATGGAAATAACACATTGTTTAAAATAGGGCTCATCATGAATGTTTCACTTTCTTAGAACTTTTGGACCTCCAGTTTTATTTCTTGTTTGATCCCAGACCTCTCAAATGTTACACAAATACTCTTTTTCATTGAGCTACATCCCCCGCCCTGGATTAGATGTTTTAGTTATCCTCTAGTGCCTTAAAATAGCTGTATTGAATTACTATCCAGCAATTAGTTTTGCTTAGCCTGAGAGTTCATCTGATACCATCAACTGCACCTTAACCGGAAAATTTAAGTTTGAGATTAAGTTTAATGTGTTTCTTAAAGGTGTGAAAATAAAACAACAGATTCAAATTCTTATATTTATAAGATTGTGAAAACATAAAAAATTAATAAATTTAAGCCAGTTAAATTTGGTTAAAAAGAATAAAATTAAAATCAGTACTATTTTAGTACGATGAGTAGTATATTTAAATATGGACCTATCTCTGACCTTCAGGTTTTTAATTGCATCATTGCTGCAATCCTACCTGACCACATGCTTTAGAAACCTTTGGAACTGGTTTGCTGGAAGAATTTAGAATGGTTTAGATTTGCTGACTAGAGAACATTTATGATCCTATACATTGAGCTTGATGCGTGACTGGTTGGAGCTCTGAAGACTAGAATGCTGTTAGGAATGCAGACAGTAAAGACTAGGCTTATAAGGTTTCAGATAAGAATGAGGACTGTATTGGAGACTGGACTAGAGGCTATGACTGTTTCTTCTCTCAAAGAATTTATCTACATCTTGTCCATGTCCTAAGATTTTGTGTATGACTGGATTTAAAGGTAGCAGACTGATTGATCTGGTGAAAAAAATTTCAAAGCAGCCCATTGTTAAGGTTTTGGCATCAGCACTACTTGGTGCTTTTAGGCCGAGTTATAGTGAGAATTGGGAGCAAATAGTAAAGCCAAAAGATGTAGAAAGTTTGAATTTAATTGGAAAAAATGTGCACCCCATAAAGTTGGGGGCCTATAAAGTTGGGGCCATGATAGCTTTGTTGCTGAAATGAATATTATTAAAAAGAAACCAATAACTTTGCATCGGGACAACATGAAAGATAATTTGAAGACAGAAAGTGGCCAAACCTCACCCTTTGAAAAGGCTCATGCATATAAAGGGGTAAATTCCTTTGAAAGACTTTGAGGAGAGATTCTCTTGGGTGCCCTGCTCATTCCTAGCTGCCTAGAGAAATGTTTTCCTGAAGTCAGCCATCTAGGTAGGCAATAAGAGCCTACAGGGCCTGAGATTTGGCTCACAAGAGCGAGGTTCTAAGTTCAATCCTTGGTATAGGAAAAATTACAAGCAGCCTTCTGATGCCTTGATCCAAATGGGCCAAGCTACTGCTTGGCATCTTCAGGTGGTGCTGGTTTTGTAGGCGTGTAGAATGCAACAGTTATTGGGGCATAGGAGTTTCTATACACTTTAAAATGAAGGTCTGGGAGGGTAGGCAAGGTTCCCCTGAGATACTGATGCATGAAGTTGTGACAGTGAAGCTGGATATGCAGTGGGAAATACAGGAGACTGGAGATGCTGAGAATATAGAGTATCTGTTGAGGAAAAATACCAGCAATGAATGGAACCTGATGGAGAGAGACTATGTGGTCTTCACAGCTGCAGGAGCAGGACTACTCATCACTTTGTAGCTCCTATCTTACCACAGCCTGCCCCACAAGATTTAATGTTTGTCTTGCTTGGTTTGGATTTGCTTCACTTCAATTCTTTTCTATTTCCCTATTGATCCCTTTTGTAACCGGAATGTTTACTCTGAACTATTGTATGTTGGCAGTGTTTAACTGTATTTAAAAAAATTTTTTTTCAACAGAAAGTCCCAGCTAAATTTTCCTGGAGTCTCAGAAGAGATTTTGGACTTGGACTTCTCAGCAATACTGGTACCATTAGCACTTTAATAACTCTTAGAGATAAACTGAATGTATTTTGTATAATGTGGTGGATATGAGCTTTTAGGGGGACAGGGGACAGTGTCGTGATTCAGATCTAAAATCTCTCCCAACAGTCTCATGTGTTTAGAGGAAGGGACCTGAAAGATCATGGGGAGCACTGTACTCATTAGTGGGCCCATCCATTGATGAGCTCGTAGCTTAGTGTGCTCTTAGGAGGTGAGGCCTGGCTGGAGGTAGGTCTTGGAAGCATTAGTGAACAGGTGCATTATTGCTAATCAATGATGGATTTAAGTATGTGCTATCTTCTAACTTTAGGTTTTTAATTGTGGGGTATGATGATTTAATTTTCATATCACTTTTCTTTCTTCTAGCAACTGAGTAACTTAAACTCCAATTCACATCTTGTGCTATGACATTATCTGGCCTTCAGATTGCATAAACATTATATTTATGAGTAGAATTCAAATATGTTATTTTCTCTTTGGCTCTGACCACTTAAAGTAGTGTTCTTTGGCACTAACACAGTGATGGGGAAGAACACAAATGTAAGCACTAAAATGGCATGGCTATTTTTGTGTCTGGGTGGGCACCTTGATATTTCAGAATGAGTTTATGTTAATATTCTTAGATGACCATTGAACTGAAAACACAAATGGGAAAAATTACTCTACCGAGGTTTCCAAGACTATGAATATGATGTGGATTCTGGTTATTGAAGTGGGTCAATCATGAGACCAGTAGAGTAGGACAGGTTGGCTTTAGTCCCAAGGTTCATACTTTCTTCTTAACCTTCTCATCCTCACAGGTGAGAAATGCATGCACCAGCTGTAAGATTCCCTCCTTTACCCTTGCAAAAATGCTCCCTGGCCTAACTCTCAGAAAGTATCTATTGTTTCTCTTCACTGATCAGGGGTCCATGGTGAGATGCTTGAGCCTCTCTTCCTGAGAATACCTGGAGACAGGAATCCCCAATAAGGTAAGTGCAACTTCAGCCTCAACTTAGCAATTGTCTTAATTGTGTGTGTGGAGTAAGAGAATTGACTAACGTGTGTCCCTGACTCCAAGATCAAAAGCTGAAATCCTAACCTTCAGGGCCTCAAACAATGATTGTGTTTGGAGATAGGGTCCTTAAAAATAATTAAGTTAAAAATGATATCATAAAGGTGGCCCTAAACCAAGAGAACTAGAGTATGTACCTTAGGAACAGAGAAAATTTGTACAATGATGGAAGGGGGGACAGGGACAAGATAGCTGCCAGCTAACGAAAGAGGCCCCAGAGGAAGCCAAAACTGCTGGGGTCTTATCTTGGATGTTGGGCTTCTGAATCTACATGAAAATAAATTGTGCTTTCAGCCACCCAGTATGGACGCGATCTTTATTTGGCAGCCTAACAGTTAAGGTGGAGGGAAGAAGAGGAAGGAGAAAGGGGAAAGCGGAGTAAGGAGAGGGAGCAGATGAGGAATAGAATGGAAGAATGGGAGAAGTCAAAATAAAATGAAAGTATAGAGAGAGGTAGGAGTGACATCCCTCTGACATACAGACATGGCCCTGGGTGGTAGTATTTGTGGGGCCATGTCAATTCTGAGGTCACCAGGCTGGTTTCCTCCCATTCCTAGAAAACCTGTCAGAGAAGACAAGAAACTGCCTGGTCTTGAACTTTTATTTTGAAATCTGTTACATATAGCAGCAGGAAGTGAAAGGTCATTGCATTTCTGAACTCCTGGGTCCTCTGGGCTGGAATGACCATGAGACAAAAGAGAGTGAAAAGTTACCAACTCAAGAAGGTTAGAGCAGGAAGAAGCAGCGAGGATCTTGGAAAAGAAGAAAGCAGAAATGATCCAGACCCAGGTGCCACGAAAAATCTTAAAACACACACACTTATAAATATTAATGTACACTTTCTACAAGTTGGGAATCATTGTAAGATATTGGAAAAGATATTGAATTTGGAGTTTAAAAGACTGAATTTAAATTCCCACTGTCAGTTACTTACGTAAAATCTTGTGCATGCCACTTAAACTCTCTGAACCTTGTTTCTGAATTTGTAAAATGGAGACGCTGACATCTGCTTCATTACATTATTAGCAAACTAAATGAGAAAATGCGTGGAAAGGGACTCAGCCTAGTGTCTGGCACACAGTAGGAGCTCAACAGATGGTACTTTTCCTTCAAGCAGAAATCAAACCTGTCCTTCCACCACCCAAGGGCAGGGTCCTTAGTGTTCACTTTAAATTATAAAAGAAATCTGATTATTTCTTAGGATTGAGTCTGATGGGAACGAGGGAGAGGAGCTTGGGGTGGAATACAGAAGTGAAGGAAAATAGGGGAGGGAGAAGAAACTGAAGAGAAGTGCGGAAGAAACACGGAAGGTTACTTCCTCATCAGACCAGCCTTCCAAGGGGCCTTGGGGGCATGCAGCCTACAGAAGGAGTGAGACCAGGGCGGACACTTCCAATAGCACTTCGGGGTGTGGTACAGGGTGTGCCTGGAGGTGGGGCGAGCTGGAGGGAGACAGGTGTTTGCAGCCCTGGGCAGCTGCAGGACCGAGGGTGAGTCCAAGACTTGAGCTGTGAGACAGGCTGTACTCTGGTCTAGTTTCTGAGATCTGGATACACACTGTGATGCTAAAACAAAGGCAGCCAGAAGGCCTCAATTACTGTTTCTTACCAGAAGATGGAAGATACAGCGATTAGCCCACGGGCAAAGCCTGTGTGTCAGCTGTAGTATCCAAGGTTTGCTGTCACAGTTGTGTTTTTAGTGTAAGACGTAGCTAGTCATAGCTGCAGTGTGATGTGCCTGCATGCCTTGCCCTCTTTTAACACCTTGCTTGACCCCGGGAGGGTGGAAGGGAAAGCCACCTGGTTATAACCTCACCCCATGGATTCCGAAGTTATGAGTGTCAGATATACAACTACGGGGAGGATTGAGAGCCTCCAGCTTCCTAATGTGGGCACAGGGTATTGGATGACAGGGGCATAGTGGTGCTATCCCTGTCCGACTGCTGAGCTCCATTGTTATTTGACTAGCTAGAACTTCTTTTTTTTTTTTAGGTTTTTGGAGACAGGGTCTCACTTTGTGGTTCAGGCTGGCCCTGATCTCAGCCTCAAACTCACATCACAATCCTCCTGCCTCTGCCTCCCGAGTGCTGGGATGACAGGCATGAGCCACCACGCCCCGCACTGTGGTATGTGGTACTGGTTGCTGCTGGGTGTGAGTCTCCACACCCAGTATTGTTATGTGGTTACCGGGGAATCGAACCCGGGTCCTTGAGCTTGCGAGACAGGCGCGGAACCACTGAGCTAACTCCCCAGCCCCTAACTAGAACTTCTAATATGGGCTGTGGGTGTATGTGCTGTGGGAAGAAGGGCGAGATGCTTCCAGTCTTAATGTCTGCCCCATTCACTAGGTTAGGGCCAGCACTTAATAATAGTCCAGTACATACTTATTGAAAAAGAAAATGTGGGAGACAGGAAGAAAGGGAAAGTAAAGCTATCACTAATGTGACTAACAGTTCATGCTTGTTATGTGTCATATTTTCCCTGTGAGTTGCATAATTCCCCAGTATCCTTAGTTGATAGATATTTATCATCATCACTACCACCTAATTTCAGAGATGAAGAAAAAGAAATGCAGGAAAATTAAGTAATATGCTTAAAATCAAAGATTGCCAGTGAAACCCATTTCAGATAAACAATGAATGATCTTTTGTAGCACATCTTAAATATTATACAAGAGTATTTGTATTGAAATATTATTTGTTACTTAACTGAAATTCAAATTTAACTGGGTATTTTATTTTTCTTTGCTGAATTTGGCAGCCATACTAAAGTGACAAACTGGAAACCATGTTACAGTGACAAACTGAGCAAGGATCGAAGCCAATCTCTTCTTGTAACTACTACACTACATATTCCAAATGTGCCAAGTGGTTTTCCTTAGAGATATATGTAAAAATCACTTAACTTTTAGTCTGGTGCTAATCTGCATAAGTTTTCTATTTCCTTTTGAGTCGATTTTGGTAATCAATGCCTTTTTAGACACCATCCACTACATCTATATTTGGAAAATAACTGGCATAGTGCATTGTTTTACATTTTAAAATCTTCTCACTGTTCATAATTGCTATGTCTTTAAATAATTCCTGATGTAGTTTTCATTTTTCTCTTGCCAAGACATTCTTTTCATTGTTTGTGAGCTTTATTTTTTTAAGAACAAACCTTTTATTTTGTTTCTTTTTAAACCCAGGGTTTTATATTCTATGATTTTGCTTTTATTATTTATTTCTATTTTTTCATAGTATTCTATATTTTTAAATTTTAAATTGAATGTTTATCACATCATTTAAAATGTTCCTTTTTTCCTACATAATGCTAAGGAATGTTTCTATTCAGTGTAAGTATTTGGCTGATTCTTATAAATTTTAATACATAATTTTCTCAATTTTTATTTTTACTTAAAATTCCAGTTTTTTGTTTTTTTTTTTTAGGTTTTTTTGGAGACAGGGTCTCGCTTTTGTGGTTCAGGCTGTCCCTGAGCTCAGCCTCAAACTCACATCACAATCCTCCTGCCTCTGCCTCCCGAGTGCTGCGATTACAGGTGTGAGCCACCACGCCCGGCGCTGTGGTATGTGGTACTGGTTGCTGCTGGGTGTGGGTCTCCACACCCAGTATTGTTATGTGGTTACCGGGGAATCGAACCCGGGTCCTTGCGCTTGCAAGACAGGCGCCGGAACCACTGAGCTAACTCCCCGGCCCCTAAAATTCCAGTTTTGATTTTTTCCTTAACTCACAGATTATTGAGAAGAGAATTTTCAAATATTCCAAATGGATTTTTAAAAATTTGTTTACTTTTTTTTTTTTTAAGGTTTTTTGAGACAGGGTCTGGCTTTGTGGTTCAGGCTGGCCCTGAGCTCAGCTTCAAACTCATATTAGAGCAATCCTCCTGCCTCTGCCTCCCAAGTGCTGGGATTACAGGCGTGAGCCACCACACCTGGCACTGTGGTATATGGTGCCGATTGCTGCTGGGGTGAGTCTCCACACCCAATATTGTTATGTGGTTACTGGGGATCGAACCCGGGTCCTTGAGCTTGCAAGACAGGCATAGGAACCACTGAGCTATATCCCCGGACCAAAAAATTTGTTTACTTTTTATGGACAAGGTTTGTCTTGACATTTTAAAATTTTATTGTATGATTTATATTTGTTTTGAAAGTAAGTGAGATTTTCTCAGTTCCACATTGATGATCAGAATTCTAGGAATACGCCTGGAATAATAAAAAAATATAGTGAATGTCTAAACTTTTAAAAAATCATATTACAGTAAAGACACATTGCCATTACTCTCCCTTTACCTAACTTCAAACACACCCTATCATTCTTGCCACTTTATGAAGCAGTTCTGGAAGTTCCCTTTTATGTCTTCCATTGCATTGCCATGGCTGCCTTGGTGACCTAAGCTGACTCAAAGCATGTACCTTTCATAGTCACTTGGACTCTGTGGAAGATCCAGAAGTCACAGTGTACTAGATTCAGTGCCTTATGTGAGTGAGGACCTGTCATAATATTTCAATAAGCCTGCCTTTCTGCTGCATGCCACTGGAAAGCAGGATTCACCGTATTTTTGATGAAGCTTCATTAAAAACTCATTAAAAAGGACTTCTAGAACTCCTTCAGAGCATGAAAAGAATGAACATTTTCTTTTTATTGAGTGTAAAGTAACAGGTGTATATGTATTAGGTCTGTTGTATATAACTGACTTGAACATTTCTAAACTTGATTCTGGGCTTGCATATCTTTCATACTTCCAGCAGTTGCTATTTTATAAATTAACTGTGGTTAGTCCCCAAGTTTGTTTTGTATGTTATACATGCTGTCATCCCTCTTTTCTGTTTGTTTGCACTTCATATCCCTCTTTTCAAGTTTTTGCCAACATTTTCCAGTAGAAAAGTGGAACATAAAAATGAAGTTTGCTTTCACCAGTCGTAGAGTCTTTGTTGTTTTGTTTTAGAACAACTTCACTGAGGTATAATTGATGTGTAATACAATGCACATCTTAGAGTGCACAATTGTACATCCATGAAAAGCATTATGATTTAGTGATTGTTTAATGATTCTTTTCATTGTTATTTTTAATAGGGACATTAAACACAGTTGCCATAATTGAAATAAAGGACATGTTTGATTTTATTTTATGTTTTTGTACATTTATGCATGATTTGTTTTTGTTTTTCTCATCAGATTTTGCTGCATTAAGAGTGACTTTATTTTTATTATTTGGCTACTGCTAATTTGGAAGCTTTGCTAGATGTTTCTGGTTATGACGGGTGTATATATCAAGTCTGTATTTCTATGTCCATCTATTAAGTATCAAGGATCCCAAGAAGATAACTTTTAGTGTAGTTTTTATTATACCTCATACATCAAAATGAAGCTTTTTGGGTGCTGGAACTTGTTGGTTTTTTCTTTTTTTTTTTTTTTTTTTTTTGAGGCCTTTGAAATTTTGGTTCCATCTTTTAGTTTTTTTCTTTCAAAATTGGCACTATGTATGTATGTAGGTATAATGATCACATCATCATAGGTCTTTGGTTCATTTTGATTTTAGTTAGTACATGGTGAGAGATCATGGGTCTAGGTTCAATTTATGAAATATGGAAAGCCAGTGGCTCTAGCACATTTAGTAAAGATGTTATTTTTCTTCCAGTGAATGTATTTGAACTGCTTTGTCAAAAATAAAATGGCTGACTGTGTTTGGAGTTGTGTCTGTATTGGCTAATCTGTTATATGCTCTTCAGGTCTTCTAAAAATTGATTATCATGCTATTTTTATCAGATAGCTTTGTTGTATAACCTCAGGTCAGGGATTGTGATGCCCTCTGCTTTGCCTTTGTTGCCCAGAATTGGTTCTGCTGCTCTAGGGCTCTTCTGGTTCCAAATAAATTTTAGGATTGCTTTCTCTAATTCCTTGAGGTATGCTATTGGTATTTGGATCAGATTACATTAAATGTCTGTAGCAATTTAAGACGTATGGCCATTTTCACTGAATTGCTGTCCCTACCCATGACCATCGGACAACTTTGCTGACATCCTTTTTTTATCTCTTTTTATCAGAGTATGGTAGTTTTCAATGTAAAGTTCTTTTACTTCCTTCTCTGTATTGATTCCTAAGTATTTTATTGTTTTTCAAAACCATTGTGAAGTATGGTTTCCTTAATTTCTCTTAATGAGTTTGCTATTTGTGTACAGACATGCTATTGATTTTTGAGTGTTTACTTTGTATCCAACTGTGCTGTTGAATTTGCTTATTAAATCTAGATGTCTAGAGCTTTTGAGGTCTTCAATGTAGAGGATCTTGTCATCTGCAGATAATGATAATTTAACTTCTTCCTTTCTGTCCTTATTTGTTTTATTTCTTTGTCTTATCTAATTTTTCCAGCTAATGTTTCCAGAATTATGTTCAACAGGAATGGTGATGGTGGATACTTCCTGGTTTTAGTCTGAAAATTTTCAGTTTTGACCACTTAGTATGATGTTAGCTGTTGGTTTGTCATAGATGCTTTTAGAAGATTCAGATAAAGACCACCTATCCCAATTATTTGTAGAGTTTTTATAATGAATAGGCACTGGACTTTGTCAAATGGTTTTTCTGCTTCTATTGAGATGATCATGTGGCTGTTGTCCTTGGTTCTGTTGATATAGTATGTTATGTTTATTGATTTGCATATGTTGAACTATCTCTGAAACCCTGAGATGAATCTTACTTGGTCATGGTATATAATCTTCTTGATGATTTGCTGCATTCTGTTTGTCAATATCTTATTGAGGATTTTTGCATATATGTTCATTACAGAGATCAGTCTGTAGTTCTCTATTTTGGTTGGATCTTTCTTTGCCTTGATATCAGTGTAATGCTTGCTTTCAGGAATGAATTTGGAAGTATTGCTTCCCCTCTAATTTCCTTAGAATTTGAGGAATAGTAGCATTAGTTTATCTCTAGATTTCTTATGAAATTCAGCAGTGAATCTTTCAAGATCTAACTTTTCTTTGTTGATAAGTTTTTAAATACTTCTTCAATTTCACTGACTGATACTGGATTATTTAGAATTTTGATATCTTTTTGATTCAGCTTTAGTATTTCATAGGTATCTAGGAATCTTTCCATCATAGAATGTTCATCTCTTTCTATCCTTGATACTATCCCTTTACCTCCACCAGTTCCAAGTTAACCCTAACTCTTGCCTGGTTAGTTCTATATTTGTCCTGGCCCCTAGAGTTGCTGTCCCTCCATCATTGGTGCCTATAGATCTGCCGCTCATCTCTTCTTTTTCATCTATTTTCATTCTAGCAGCTTCATGATCATGCTCCTCACACCCATCTCACACCCTGGTCTTGGTGTTCCCTGTTCTCCTCTCCTCCAGTGAAATTTAGTAAGAGTCAGTCCTGTCACCCAGTCAGGTCTTTATTTCAAGACTTTGGCATCCTTAATACTGAGCTCTTTCAGCTATTACAGTTTTCACCTGCCACCTTTTTACCTTTCTAGTGATGATCTGACCTCAGGACTCTCCACTTTCTATCATGCTCTTATCACAGCTTATTTCTTCCTCACCTAGCATAGGTTCCACAGTTTTGACTTAGAGCCTATTTCTCTTTTGAACACACTTGCCTTCTTTAATATACTCTTCCCAGGTAAACCCATCAGGAATCTATAAATAAGGCCTTATTCAGAAAAAGGGATCTCTACAGATACAATTGAGTTAAAGATCCAGAGATGTCATCACCTGGCTTGAGGTGAGCTCCAAAACCAATGACAAATCCTTAAAAGTGCAAGGGAAACAGGCACAGAACCACAAGAGAAAAGAACGTCATGAAGACAGAGGCAGAGCTTAGAGTGGTGAATACTCAACCTGAATAACACATCAGAAACCAGGAGAGGTGTGGCAGAGATTCTCAAAGATCAGAGAAGAATCCAATGATACTGGAACCTTGACTTCAGATTTATTGCTTACAGACTGTGAGAACAAAATTCTTTTGTTTTAAGCTGCCAGTTCACTATGGTAACTCTGGGAAGCAAATCAATTCTGGACCATGTATGTGACTGGAAAATGCTTACCTACTTAAAGGCAACTATCTTTGTATCCTCATACCCAGGATGCAGAATAGCTGCAAAAATCCCACCAAGCCTGGGACTCAGCGTGCTTTTCTCCTCCTCAGATGGTGTGCTTCTTAGTCTCTAGTGCTGGCTTCTCCTCCCCAACCAGCACTTAGAGTGCTAAAGTTCTGCACTCTGCTCTGTCCTGTCTACCAACACTGCCTCTAAGGTGGCCTAGCATTCAAACACATACACTCTGCAGTACCACTCAATGTTCTTGCTTCAACCCTCATTTACTGTTAGAGTGATGAACTCTCAGAACAAGCAGAAATCTGAATGCTCCTCTCGATGTATTTGTTCTCGGTTGCATTTTTCCCTTGTTAGTAAAT
>PVIR01006416.1:53817-65981 GCA_004026965.1 Petromus typicus
TTTTTTTTTTTTTTTTTTTTTTTTTTTTTTTTTTTTTTTTTTTTTATTTTTTGTTGTTGTTGTTGTTGTTTTTGAGACAGGGTCTCGCTTTGTGGTTCAGGCTGGCCCTGAGCTCACCTCAAACTCACATCACAGCAATCCTCCTGCCTCTGCCTCCCGAGTGCTGGGCTTACAGGCCTGAGCCACCACACCCGGCACTGTGGTATGTGGTACTGATTGTTGCTGGGAATGAGTCTCCACGCCCAGTATTGTATGTGGTTAACCAGGGATCGAACCCAGGTCCTTGTGCTTGCAAGACATGCACTGGAACCACTGAGCTAAATCCCTGGCCCCTAATAATCTCTCTCTTTGACTGGGGCAATGGTCTCTTGATTGGTCAGAAACTCCAGTCTAGTTCCTAGAGTATAAAATGGATTATTTCTCTCTTAAACTCTCCTCACCAGATCTTCTGGCTAACTTGTAAGGAAATTCAAACTTTGTTCTATGGTCCTGTAAGATCCTACTGACCTGTAATGGTCAGAATACACTAACTCCTGTAATAAAATTGCCCAGTACTCAACAATGGCTCAGTGCATATAGATGTTTATTTCTTGTTCACATAATGACACTGGGGTAGGTGAGTGGACTGACAAAGTTATTCTAAACACAGTCCTCCAAAGTTAAAGACGGGTAGTGTTATCTGCCATGCTAGCTCCATGGCTATTCATATTCCCCATGTCCAGCAATGGGATGGTTAGCTTTCTGAATGAACTGGACACATCAAGCTTAGTGGTTTTTCAGACTGTGTTTCTTTTGCTCAGAATCCTCTTCAAGAAGTCTGCAAGGTTTTCTTCTTCTTACATTCAATTCCCTGCTTAAATGTGATTCTTGACTCTGCCAAAGAAGCACTAGGGCAACAGTCCTTGTCCCCGTTAATACCTAATCTTCTTCCTAACATGCAGTACCTGGATACGTGCTCTCTATTGTGTTTTAAACAAAATAAGAACTTAATAAATATTTGTTTGACTGATGCCTACACTTTAAATATTTCATTTTACTTTGAGATCTTATTTTGATTTTTTAATTTTATTCTCCTTTAAGTAATTTGCTTAGAAGATATATTTGAAAGTATGCCTGACATTAAACATTTTTTTGAGGAAAAGCTTTCTCTTCCTACAGGAGTATTTTGTTGGAAAGTGCAAGACTTTTGGATCATAATAATTTTTTCTAAAAATAAAATGTTTTTCCTACTATTTTTAAGTTGTTGGAGTTGCAGACAAGAAATCTTGCTTATTTGATCCTCTAACAGTTGAAAGTAGTCTTTTCTCTGTGTTTAAAAGTTTGAAGCAAATTTTTTATTCTCAAAGTCCAGAAATTTTACCAGATAAAATGTTTACTGTCCTCACTAGTCCTCGCTGCCATTATACATGCCTTTTTAATTTGAAAATTTATATCTTTGTCAAGTCAGAGTTTTTTCTTTTTCTTGTTACACAATCACTTCTCAGCCTATTCATTTATTTTCTCCTGAAACTACTGCTTTATTGTGCATTATTTCTCCTGGATTCGTCCTCCACACCTCATTCTTTTTGTTTTCTCTTCGTACTTTTTTACACTTACATGGTAAAGAGAGCTCTATGTGATGTTTTAGATCACTCATTAGTTTTCAGTTGAATTACTTCTAGCTTTTCAGTCTACAACTGAAATTTTCAATTCAGATTAGAAAGACTTACTTAACTTCCACTTGCATATCTATGACTTTTGTACAGAGTTTTATTTAGCTTTTATCTATTTCTTTGATTAAAGTTTCCTCATTAAGAAGACATCTGGTACTTTGGTTAGTTGTCCTTCATACCATAAAATCTGTTTACTTGTGATTACTGTGGTCTACATCTATTGATTAGACTTGCTTCCTCTAGTGTGTGCCCAGGTCATGCTGGTAGGACTCTCAAGCAGGGTTGTTTGGAGGGGAAGAAGATAGAAATGAGTGACTGTGGTTTTCTCTTAGTTTTGAGGGCAAAGACTAGATCACAGCAGTTGTGCTATTGGGAGCTAACTACTCAGTATACTGGGCTCATGCAGTGTGGGTTGTCAGATGTTTTACCTCAGGTTTTGCCAGGAAGGGATCCTCCTCCCTTGTCACTGGGTTGTGGGTCCTCTAGACAGCAGAAGCAAGCTTCACAGAATAGAAGTTGCCCATGCACAAACTGCCTGGGCCCTTGGAACCTGAAACCACACTGCTAGTCCCCTTGGAAGCTGAAGTTCCTCTCGAATTCAGCATCAGGGATGCTTCTACCCTAATTCTCTTTTGGTCTTTTGTGGCTTTTGGTGCAGGGAATCTGGAGACAGAGGGTATCAACCCTGCACATTTGGGTTGATGTCTTCTCAAAATTACTTCTTGATGTTGCTTAATATTCTAGTTTCCTCATTCATAACAACAATCACCTTTCAACTCTTGACCCAGATTCTGATAAAACCCACTAAGAATAAAGACCCTAAAGCACTATCATACTTTTCCCTAGGGAGGTAGCATGTGCTAAGGGAATTACGGCCACATATGATGCAGAAAACACAGGTCAAATCCATTATTTTCCTCTATCAACACAGATCGGAAAGATCTGAGGATGTCTTCTGTTAAATGGACGTTACCTCAGCAAAAACAAAGTGAGAAATTGAGGAGGAAACAACCTACTGCTCCAGCTTCTTGTATAAAGCTAAAGTCAGAGGGATAAGAGAGGTCTCGACTGATTTGCATTCCTCCTTCTACTCCTTAAGTGGGAGAAGAGTTGCAAACCAGCACTTTCCAAGTGAATTGTCCTGGGATGGTCATTCTGCTATTCAGCTTGGAGGAACTAGCAGGCACTGTGGGAAGTAAACTGGCCAGGGCTTTAGGTCACAAATCTTGATCATCACTCCTCTAGTGACATACAAGTAGCAGAGCTTTCTGGTTGCAGAATAGGATTGAAATGTGTATTTGGAGAGAAGATTTGAGTTCATCAGGGAAGAATAAATCAATTTTTCTGTGTTGTCTTTAAGATCTAGGCAATATCAGAAAATTACTAAAGAAGAAGGTCAATAGTTCTTTAAAAGTATTATAAAAGAAAAAAAATAAAGAAACTACATTTTCAATAGAAGCAGAAAGAAATCCAGTTGAACTCTGTGACCTACCAACTCAGATCCTACAGATCTCACTGTTCTGTACTTGGGCCTAAACAATGCATATTGTTAAGTGTATTTAATTTGTGATGTTATATACAAGTAAGAAAACAGTCCAGATGAAGAATCTGAACTGTCATCCCCAGCTCTAGCCTCAGGCCCTATGCAGAGAAATCTGATGAACCTGAGTAGTGTTGGAATTTTAAACCACGACGGCTCAGGCCAATAAACCATATGGGTGACCAAGAGTAGCGGGCAGAGGACAACAGTAGAATATGAAAATCCAGATTCATCCAGCAGATTTCAGGGCAGAAGGAGGCAGGGCAGAAGGATAGTCAGTACAGCCAATATTTGAGGAAGCAGAGTGAATAGACTCAACAGCAAGAGTAGAGGCAAGGAACAGAAAGTCTGTAATGACACTTTCCTGGGCAGAGAAGCCACATTTACTTGTGTACAGCTAGATGAGTAAGAAAATGACTAGAACTAGAAAGAGGGAGGGGTGGGCTCAGTGGTAGCTCTATCAACTTGAAATCCTTTCTGTATAAGGAAAATACAAACATTAAAAAATTCTTGTATTTTAAAGAATACTTTAAAAATATTTAAAAATTCTTAAATTTATAAAAATTGTTGAAATACTCCATATATTTTTCAATTTCCATAGCAATTTCCAAACTTGAAATATATTCCTATAGTTTGAAACTTTTGCTAGTGTCCTGGAGGGATTCATCAATAGATCAGAATTACTTTTCCCCCTCCTCCCTCCTCATCCTCTTCTTTGAATGGGTTCATTGAGGTGTAAATGGCTACAACAAATTTCATATATTAAGAAGTAAAATTTAGACTCACACCAGGTTTGGAGCTCTCTGGCCTCCAGGTCCACACTGGAAGAGTGCCCAGAGACTGAGTATAAAAGTGGACAGCAATTCAGAGGCGGCAGTCAGCGCCAATGCATTTGCGCAGTGGTTGGAGCCTGCTGGCCTCCAGGCCTATGCCAGAATAGCACCAAGGGTCTGAGTATAGCAGTAGGCAGAGCAGGGGAAGCGGAAGCCTGTGCCATTGCAGCCAAGCAAGGCCAGAGTCTGCCTTTCTCCATGTCAACTGCAGAAGCACATCCAGGGACTCTGTATTGGTAAGTACGTGGGCCTGTTGGAATGTCAGCCAGTACCATTGCAACTTCACAGGGCCTGCAGCCTACTGGCCTCCAGGCCGACTGCACAAGTGAGCCCAGGGACTCTGTATTGGTGAGCAGGCAGGCCCATTGGAACCTCAGGCAGCACCATTGTAGCAGTGCAGGGGCCAGAGCCTTCCCATCTCTAAGCAGATGGGAGAAGGTGTTCTGACCATATTGTTTTGAGTATCTCATATGGTGTGCCAGAACTAGGGGTTTTTCTTTAGGTCCCAATATACACTGTAAAGAACAACCAAGGAAATACTGAAATTTTAAGGATCCTAAATATTGGAAAGAGACTTGCAACAAACATCGCCAGAAAACACTGCAGGTACAAAGCTAAAAACAACAGCAGTGACAAAAACTCAGAGATTAGGAAACACTTAAAGTCTCAGATACAAAGATCCTCACCTAAAGGTAACTCACGGGGAAGGGAAATAGAAGTTTGAAGGCCGTCTGCAAGGTCCTTGGAAATGGTCAACAAAGCAGATCTAGTAAAATGGAAATCAGAACTGATCTCTGAGATGAAAGCAGAGATACTGGACACAGTCAACACTATGATTACTAAAGCTAAAGAGGAAATCATGGAGTTGATAGAATCCAAGATAGCAAAAGCAATGGAACCTTTTAAACACTTACAAACAGAGGTCCAGGAAATTAAGAAAGAAAGTGAAAGTTTATGCAATAGAATGAATATGGCAAAAGACCGAATTTCAGACCTAGAAGACAGGATTTCAACCAATGAACAGGAAAGGCATAATCTATGAAAAAAAAGCAAGGGATAATGAAAAATCAATCCAACAGCTCCTGGGGGATTCAAACTAGAATAACATAAGATTGATTGGAGGCACTGAGGAAGAAGGAGACAATGCTAAAGACATTAAAAAACTGTTCACAGAGATAATGTAAGAAAACTTCACAGCAAAAGGAAGAGAATTGAACATACAAATGTATGAAGCATACAGAATGCCACATGCCTGTAACATGAAAAAAACTATGCCTAGGCATTTAATTTAAAAGTTCCAGATATCTAAATAAAGAATGAACTACTGAAAGTAGCCAGAGAAAAGAAAACAGTTATATTCCAAGGGAAGCCCATCAGTATCACAGTGGAGTTCTCATCTCAAATACTCAATGCAAGAAGAGCCTGGAGTGAAGTCTTTCAAGCCCTAAAGGAAAACAATTTCCAACCCAGACTGATGTATCCTGAAAAACTACCCTTCAAAATTGAGGGGAAAATAAGATACTTCCATGACAAAGAACACCTGAAAAATTTCACAAATGCAAAACCTGTGCTCCAAAACATTCTAAAGAATATCTTGAAGAAAAATAAAGAAAGTTACAAATCCATGAGACCTGAGTCAGTCCATGAGAACAAACAAGAAACTGATGGGAAAAGGGCAAAAATAGAATAACAGAGCCTAGAACAGGAAAACATGGCAGCACTAAATTTGCCTGTATCAGTCATTACCATTAATGTCAATGGACTCAACGCACCAATTAAGAGATATAGACTGGCAGAATGGATCAAGAAGCAAGATCCTACAATTTGCTGCATACAAGAAACACACTTAATTCAGAAAGAAACTCGTGGACTGAAAGTAAAGGGATAGAAAACAATACTCCATGTGACAGGAAACAGCAAGAAAGCAGGAGTGGCAATTTTATTTGCAGAAAGAATAGACTTCAAGTGAAAACTGATAGAGAGAGATAAAGATGGACACTATCTTTTAGTACAGGGGAAAATTCAAGAGAAAGAAATAACAATCTTAAATATCTATGCTCCAAATTCTAATGCACCCAACTATATAAAACAAACATTAATGGATATGAAAAACCAGATAAACTCCAATACAATCGTAGTAGGGGACCTCAATATCCCACTGTCACAAAGAGACAGATTGATGGGACAAATTCAATAAGGAAATACTTGAGCTAAACCAGACTCTTCAGCAAATGGACTTAATAGATGCCTACAGAGTATTTTACCCCACAAAGTCAGAAGTTACACTCTTCTCAGCTGCTCATGGATCATTCTCCAAAATAGACCATGTGTTCATTTATAGAACAGGTTTAAGCAAAAATAAAGGGATTGAAGTTATCCCTTGTATACTGTCAGACCATAGTGCCCGGAAATTGGAGCTGAATAGCAAAGGAAAGTTCAGGGTCCTCACAAACACATGGAAACTGAACAACACTCTGCTAACCAACCAATGGGTCACAGAGAAAATGAGAGAAGAAATTGAACAGTTCTTACAACTGAACGATAACCCCAATACAACATATAGAAATTTATGGGACACAATAAAAACAGTTCTGAGAGGAAAATTCATAGCAGTGAAGCCTTATACCCAGAAAATGGAGCAAGCTCAAATAAACAATTTAATGATAAACCTCAAGTGACTAGAAAGAGAGGAGCAAAACAAACCCAAAGCTCGCACTAGGCAAAAAATTATAAGGATCAGGGCAGAAATTAATACAATAGAAACTAAGAGAATGGTTTCAAAAAAATCAATGAATTGAAAAGTTGGTTCTTTGAGAGGATAAACAAAATTGATAGACCCTTAGCCAACCTCATTAAGCAAAGGTAGGAAAAAGCTCATATCTATGCTATTAGGAATGAGAATGGAGAAATTACTACCGACCCAGAAGAAGTCCAGAGGATAATAAGAACCTACTTTGAAATTTCATACTTTAATAAAATGGCAAATTTAGAAGAAATAGATAGATTTCTAGACACATATGAACTTCTAAAGATGAATAAAGAAGATATAGAAATATTAAATACCCCAATATCAATCTGTGAAATTGAAAATGTAATTAAAAACCTGCCAACAAAGAAAAGTCTTTGACCTGATGACTTTACTGCAGAATTCTATAAACTTTTAAAGAAGAGCTAGTGCCTCTACTTCTGAAACTCTTTAATGAAACTGAAAGGGAAGCAGTACTCCCAAACTCATTCCTGGAAGCAACCATTACCCTGATTCCAAAAGCAGAGAAAGACCCAACCACAAAAGAGAACTACAGGCCAATACCCCTAATGAACATTGATGCAGAAACCCTCAGTAAGATACTGGAAAGCAGAATATAGAGAATTATCCAAAAGATTATACATCCTGACCAAGCTGTATTCATCCCAGGTATGCAAGGATGGTTCAACATATGTAAATCAATAAATGTTATACACTATATTAACAGACTCAAGGATAAAAACATTATGATCATCACAATTGATGCAGAAAAAAGTTTGACAAGATACAACACCCATTTATGTTCAAAACCCTACAGAAGATTTGAAAAGGTGGTCTGTATCTCAAACTAATAAAAGCTATCTACAAGAATCCATCAGCCAGCATCGTACTAAATGGTCAAAAACTGAAATCTTTCACACTAAGATCAGGAACAAGACAAGGGTGTCCTCTCTCACCACTTCTGTTCAATATAGCTCTGGAAATATTAGCCACAGAAATTAGGCAAGAGAAAAAAATAAAAGGAATAAAGATAGGAAAAGAACAAGTTAAGTTGTCATTATTTGCTGATGACATGATACTCTATCTAGAGGATTCTAAAAACTCAATTTAAAAACTGCTGGACCTAATCGCCAAATTTAGCCATATAGCTGGTTACAAGGTCAACGTTCAAAAATCAATAACCTTTGTATACACAAACAGTAGACCCACTGAGATAGCAATTGGAGAGTCAGTCCCTTTCACAATAGCACCCCCAAAAATGAAATATCTAGGAATCAATATAACAAAGGAGGTGAAAGACCTCTACTCTGAAAACTACAACACTCTGAGAAAGGAGATAGAAGATGATATCAAAATATGGAAAGACATACCTTGCTTCTGGGTAGGAAGAACCAATATCATCAAAATGGCTATACTCCCCAAACTAGTGTACAGATTCAATGCATTCCCAATTGAAATGCTAACAGCATATTTCATAGATCTAAAGAAAAAAAATCCAAACTTTCATCTGGAACCACAAGAGACCTAGAATAGCAAAAGCAATTCTAAGCAACAGGGACACGGTGGGAGTTATTACAATCCTGAACCTGAAACTATACTATATTGCCATCGTGATAAAAATTGCATGGTACTGGAAAAGTAACAGACCTGAGGATCAATGGAGTAGACTAGAAGATCCAGAAATTATTCCAGATACACTCAGCCACCTCATCTTTGACAAAGGAGCCAAAAATCCACAATGGAGGAAAAATGGCCTCCTCAAAAATGGTACTGGAAAAACTGGGCTTTATCTTGCCAAAGGCTAAAACTAGACCTAGCTCTTTCACCATGTACCAAGCTAAAATCAAAGTGGATAAGAGACTTAAATATTAAAACAGACACACCAAACCTGCTGCAAAACAGGTTAGGTAAAACTCTCGAAGACATTGGCTTAGGGAAAGACTTCTTGAACAAAACCTCTATAGCACAGGAATTGGCAGAAGAAATCAGCAAATGGGACCTCATTCTTTAAAAAAGCTTCTGCAGGAAACCACCAACAGAGCAAAAAGGCAACCAAAAATGTGGGGAAAAAATCTTTACCAGCTGTTCTTCAGACAAAGGGCTACTATCTAAATATATAAAGAGCTCAAAAAAATCAGCCCACCCAAATTTAATGACCCAATTCAAAAATGGGCATCTGAAATGAACAGACACTTCTCAGAGGCAGAAGTAAGAGCAGCTAAGAAGTATAGGAAGAAATGTTCAACATCATTAGTCATTCAAGAGATGCAGATGAAAACAGCACTGACATTTCATCTCACTCCAGAAAGAATGGCTGCCATTTCAGAATTAGCCAACAACAAATGTTGGTGAGGCTGCAGAGAAGGAACCTTTCTCCACTGTTGGTGGGACTGTAGACTCGTACAACCCCTGTGGAGATAAGTTTGGAGATTCCTCAAAAAACTGGGATTGGAGGTCCCGTTTGACCCAGCCATCGCTTTGCTAGGTATATACACAAAGGAATTAAAAGAGTCATTTCACAGTGACATATGTACACCCATGTTTATAGCAGCTCAGTTTGTGATCGCTAAGTCTTGGAAACAACCCAAATGTCCATCAATTGGAGTCTGGATAAAAAAGCTGTGGTTCTTCTACAGAATGGAGTATTACTGTGCCATAAAAAATGATAAGATTGAGTCATTCATACTCAAATGATGTACCTTGAGGACAACCTCATAAGCAAATATATATACAGGTCACAGATGTGTAAATATCATATCTTTTCTTTGGTATGAGAATATGAAGTTGTAAATGAGTCGTAGTATTTATAGTTGATATTGAGAAGTAGAAAATATTTAAAGGGAAAGGGTGTAAGGGTAAATAATGAGGGGAAAACAAATGTGATAATAATAAAGAAAAAAGAAAATAAAGATTGTATATATAGGGGCAGGGGGTTTCAGGGCGGGGGGGGAATGGAAAAAATAAGAATCAAGTCATGTCATATTCTGGTACAAACTCTTAGTGTTGAATGTGATTATCATGTGTATGCATAATGTATCAATAAAGATAATTTTAAAAATAAAATAAATTACAGGGAAAAAAACTTTTGTCAGTTTCAAGTGGGTAGTTTTTAAACTCCTTTCTGAATTTTAGTACCTTTTTGCACATTATAGGTATAAGTCCATTAATAAGCATGTGGTTAACAAAAACTTCCCTATTTCAGTGGATTATCTCCTTTTTTTGTAATGGTGCTTTTTGAAGCCCAAGGTTTATAAGTTAAATGATTTTTAATCAATCTATTGTTGTTTGTGCTTTTAGTGTCATAGCTAAGAAACTATTGCCTAATCTAAGGTTATAAAAACTTCATGCTATTCGTTCTTCTTTAGTTTTTAATAAGCATATTGAATTGCTCCATTAGTTCCTTTACCCTCTTTTTCTGAAATGTCTAAACCACTTCAGAATTGGTCCATTTTAAAATTTTTTTCTTCATTACAGTTATCTCCTTGTGGTACTCACAACTGAATTGAAGTTTAAGCCATAAATTATCTCTTTAGCAATTCCCAGTCTAAAGTTGTTTCCATTAACTTTTTAATTTTGACATTCTTTTTGTTTATTTCTTAGGATTTTGTTATTATTAATATATCCATTAATCTCACTTTACTGTGGCTATTTAATTTATAGATTTCTATTTTACTCACAGATAGCATTTCCTTATCTCTGTGAGCATCCTAAGCCTATATTTAACTATGTAATTTTCACATTATTTTTACTTTAAATCTCATCTTGAGTGCATTTAACTCCTGAGTGTCAGTCTCTCTTAACATTTGATCTTCCCATTAGGCTTTAGATGTCTTATTTACATTTAAATATCCTCTCTCTCTCTCTCTCTCTCTCTCTTCCCCAGAACCAAAGTTTGTACAAGTTGCTCTCAATCCTGCTCCAGTAGTGATATTTTTGCTATTTCTACACTGTTAGGGAAACAAAGACCAGCTTGACCTGGGCCCTCCCTACATCTACCTCTATGTAGCCACCTCTCTTGTAGGCAGCTTTACCTCAGACATTACTCCAAGGACCAGGGCTTTTTATGTTAATGGTATTTTCTTTTTTCTACCTGACAAGAACACTGAGGCTCAAGACATTAAGGAATTTACTCAAAGTCACACAGCTGATAAGTTATGAGACTTGGACCTAAACTTAATTTTCTTACTCCAAAGTCCAGGTTCTGTGGCAATAGGCAATGTTCTCCATACTGTTTCTGACATCCCAACCAGAGACCAAATCTACAGCCTCAGGAAAGTAGGTATTGCTTCTGAGCATAGCTGTTCCTGCCTAGTAATGCCAAGTAGTCACTGCTCCCTGGATGTAGCTCGATGAGTCCAGAAAAGGTTTTTTTGTTAGAATGATCCAGTTCAAGTCCTGTCTCTGCCTGTTACTTTCAAGATGACTTGGAGAGACTATGACACATCTCTGAGTGGGAAACCCTGGTTGCAAGATGAGGCTGTACTGTTCATCTTCATGGGTCATTACAAGGTTGCTGTGAGCCAATCTAAGCACGGAGTAGGTACACAGTGACGGTGGTGCATGTTTCTCTTCCTGCTCAGGTTGTATGCTTTGCACAGAGGCCCGAGTGCTGCAGGAAGCATATTTTGTTTCCTCCTACTCTAAAGTCTAAAGAAATCACTTATCAGGAAAATCCAAGGCACAGCACATCAGACTGAGACAGCTGGGGCAATATACATTTCCCTGTTGATCAGGGCCAAGGAGATGGGCCAGAGGTGCCTGCACAGGAAAGTGAGGCCAGAGCTCCAGAAGGCTGCTTTCTAACCCTCAGGAGAGCCCATCTTCCCTTGCTAATCTGGAGTAGCCCAGAGCTTCAGAGGCAGTAATTCTGGGTGACAGCCCCACAGGCTAATCAAAACTCAGGAGAATGCACTGGACTCAAAGGAAATCAGAGTAACTCAGAGATCTGATATTTTCCTGACTTGTGTAATTTTTGGACAAAGTTTAAATGCCAAAACTTTAATGCCAGGCAAACATTTCCTAATTATGACACCAAAGTCACCACAAAAAGCAATAAATTAAGTTTCATTGAGTTTGTAAGTTTCTGCTGATATTGTTAAAAGAATTAGAAGTCAAGCCAAAAATCAGGAGAAAATATTTTCAAATAATATATCTAAATAAGTTATGTATCTATAATATATAAATAATTTTTAAAACTCAATAAGAAAATAAGCAGCACAACATTTAAAAACAGACAAAATATTTTAACAGGCACTCAAGAAGATATATAGATCACAAAGAAACATGAAAAGAAACTCAGTGTCATTAATCGTTGTGAAAATGCACAATGAAAATAGGATTAAATACCATTTTGCATCTATTAGAATGGATAAAATGGAAAGTTCTCACAATAG
>PVIR01006417.1:0-66015 GCA_004026965.1 Petromus typicus
TTACAGCCTTCAGGAGGCTGAGGCAGGAGGACTGCTTAAGGCCAGTGGTTCAGGGCCAGCCTGGATGGTATGGTGACAGTCCATCTCAGCGACAATGATAATAATAAAAAAGTTCATGTGAACACACAAGCTTTGACAGAGATAGCAATGTTCAGGGTTTCTTTCTGGGGGCAACTAGATGTCATGCCGAGTCTCAGAGTGGGGCATGGGGACAGACAGATCCCAAACTTCCAAGCACACAGGCTCCCAGGTGCAGTGACACCACAAAGCAGCCTCTGACCCGAGGTGACGCCCACAGCCAGGTCATGTCCACGGCACATGGGGCCCCGCAGGGGCCGTGGGGCCCAGGATCCCCAGCTCTGTGCCACGATGTTTGAGGGCTTCAGGTACCAGCCCTGGGTGAGGAAACTGAGGCACAGCAGCTGGCCCAGGGCTCCCTGGAGACTGAATGGGGGCTGGAGACCCCTCAAAGCAGTAACGAGTCTTCAAGAACCACACAGAAAGGGGGCAAATAAGAAGTATGAAGATTCACGTGGGATGGGATCCTAGTCTTGTTTTAAATGTCATATGCTGGTTACATGCACAGGTATAGGTGTGAACATGCACACATGCGTGTGGCTATGGCATGTGCAGGACATGTGTACGTGGCACATTTTGGGTGTCTGTACACCTGTGTTTCGTGTGTAAGCAAGCATATGGATAAACTTCATGAGTGTGCTGTCTTTCATTTTTTTTTTTTTTAAGTTTTTCCTTTTTCTTTGTTTTGTTTTTGAGACAGGGTCTCACTGTGTAGCTCATTGGCCTCGAACTGTGATCCACCTGCCTCAGCTTCCCAAGTGCTGGATGACAGGCGTGAGCCACCATGTCTAGCTTTATTTTTCTCTTACTAAGCACAGGCCAGTTCTTTGCAAATAAATGCTCTGAAGAGTTAATGAGAGGTGTTTTGGTTGGCGGACACACAGTACAGTGGCTCCTGTAGGAAAGGCCAGGATGCTCGGGTACCGGGGAGACACACTCCCCAGGTCCCGGGCCGCAGCTCTCCACCGTGGGCCTGGCCCAGCACAGGGCTCTCCAGCCTCTTCCAGGCAGGGCTCTGTGCAGCTCTGTACTCATCCACAGGGGCACTCTGGCCACCCTGCGTGTGGCACGCTGCACCCTGGAGGGACCCTGCTTGGGGAGCCTGTGTCATGGGCCCTGGTGACAGTACTCCCTGGCCACTGCAGAAGCACAGAATGTGTGTGGGGAGGGATTGGCTGGTGTCCCCCCCCCTCCCGGCTTCTTCTGCGGGACACTGCTCCTGGCTGGGCTACCACACACAGCTTCACATGGGGTTTCCCACCTCATGCCCCCGGAAAAGATTTTTTTCATGAGTTTTGTTTTGGAGAAAAGGCCTTGTTATGTAACTCAGGCTGACCTTAAACTCACAGAGTTCCTCCTGCTTCAGCCTCCTCAGTGCTGTGTTGACAGGTGCTTCACTGTACCCGGCATTTTCCCACATGAAAGGCTTCTTGGGAGAAGTTCTTTTTTTTTTTTTATTTTTTAGTTTTGAGACAGGGTCTCGCTTTGTAGTTCAGGCTGGCCCTGAGCTCAACCTCAAACTCACATCAGAGCAATCCTCCTGCCTCTGCCTCCCGAGTGCTGGGATTACAGGTGTGAGCCACCACGCCTGGCACTGTGGTATGTGCTACTGATTGCTGCTGGGCGTGTCTCCACACCCAGTACTGTATGTGGTTATCGGGGAGGGATCAAACCCGGGTCCTTGTGCTTGCAAGACAGGTACTGGAACCACTGAGCTAAATCCCTGGCCCTTGGGAGAAATTCTTGAAATGCCTGCACAACCTTCACCCTGGCCCAGCCCAGCCCAGCCCTAGCTCATCCCCACCTCCCACCTGGTTCATGCTCTGCTGCTCGGAGGTCCTGACCAGCTGTGGGCAGGACCAGGGGCGCCTACTGCCACAGCTGGTACCAGGCTGGCCCAGTGCAGCCCTCCACTCACCCTCCAGGTGGCGCCGCTGGTGGTCCAGCATGACGTCCTTGCGGTAGAACATCTTGCTGCAGACCCCACAGGCGAACTTCTTGTCCCCGTGCTTCTTCTTGTGCTTGGAGAGGTTGCTGTTGGTGGAGAAGAATCTGAAACACATCTCACATTGGAACGTCTTGTCATCTGTCCAGAGAGCAAAAGACACAGGCCGGTCACTGCACCGCACAGCAACCCAGTGGGTGTCCCTCGCCTGCCCAGGAGCTGCCCACCCAGGCCCCGGTCCTGATGTCTGCACAATGACCCCTCTTGCACAGCTCGTTTCAGCTTCTCGGCAACCACCAGGCTCCACCCAGGATGCACCAGCTGTAGTCCTGCACTGGGGATCCGAGTTCAAGGCCGGCCTGGGGCACGTGAGGCATGGGCTCTAACACCGGACACACAACACAGAGAACTGTGATGGTCTTGGATCTCCTGTCACAAGCACACACTCAGTACACACCCACGAACTACACACAACACACACAAGTACATACTCAGTGCACCCTGTTACATATACCACACACCATAAAACACACCTTGCCATACCTGTATGCACCAAACACACCGCACACTCATATCCACCCCACGCACTCGCACTGCTGTGAGGTCTAGAGTCCAAGGGTCCACATCTGGCCTGGACTGACCATAGCCCTTCTCAGGTGGTGCCTATGCTGGGTTTCAGCTACACCCAGGCCTCAAGGCTCTGTGCCATGCCATCTTCCTACTGCCCCTGTGCCTTCCTCCCGGGTGTGACAGGTGGACCACAGGGCATGACCCTCCCAGCTTCAGAGCCCTGTGCTCAGGGTGCAGATGTCCAGGCCCGGGGCACAGTGCTGTCGCCTGTGGCCTCCTAGCAGGTGGTGTGGGTCTCCGCCTCACCACCCTGCTGCCCTGCTGCCCCTGCTGACACTGGACTGGTCATCTCCCCATGGCCCTGGAAATCCTGATAGTGCCCTGCCTGCCCAGGTGCCAACAGTGTGACCTCGCCCAACCAGCTGTGACAGTGGGTCTCCAGACACCGTGGGCCCGTGGTGGGTGCAGGCCTGGGGCCTTCTCCCCGCATCTCCTGGATCCATGCAGCACTGGAGGAAGGGACAGGGAGGAGCAACTGAGGGGGAGGCGGCGGATGGAAGCACGTGGGCCACACCCCGGACAGGGGGAGCACAGCGTGGGCACGGGCAGAGGGGCACAGCATGGGGATGGGCAGCAGGGGCTCAGGGCAGGCCGAGTGAGCCCTGCTTGGAGGGCAGTCAGAGCTGCAGCATGTCTGGGAGGGTGGCAGGCAGGAGGCCAGGCTGCGCTGGGCCGCACCTCTCGCCCTCCTGTCCTCATGCTATTCTGGCCGGCCCACACTGGAGAGGAACGTGTGCACCCACAGCTCCACCTCTGCCACTGTCCGCCATGCAGCGGTCGGCCCTCCCACCTGTGAAGTGTATTCCTCACCTCCTGTGATCTGTCACTTGCTCTTTCACCGACTAGGGCCTCAAGCTGCATCCGCCTCCCCGAGGAGGGCTTAAACCGACCTCCACCAAGGCAGTCACACACCAGTGTGCACGCCGCCCTCCTTAGCTGTCTGAAACACTCTCCATTGGCTGCTGTTCTTCTGCACCTGTCCAGCCAGTATCCGATGGGGTCTGTCCTGTCTCCCAGCCCTGCTGGGCATGACGTCATATGCCACAGGCAAGTGAATTCACTGTGGCCACACTGGTAATAGCTCTTGATGGGTTCCCTGGTCACAGCCTTCTGTCAGGCATTACAGCAGCCGAACCAGCTGAAAGTCCTCGGCAGGATCCTCAGCAGCAGCCTGAGCCAAGGACACGGCTGCAAGGCTCTGTGAGGGGCACTCTGCGGGGTGCTGCTCCATCCAAGCACAGATCCCGCATGGCAGAGGTGAGCTGGAGGAGCTTGGGCACAGGTGGCTCAGGGATGGCAGTCAAGGCCCTGAGGTATAGAAGGCAGCCCCTCGGAGCCCAGGGGATCTGCCCTGCTCCCCATCACCAGCGCCTGGTCCCACAGTGGATTTCTCCCATCACCCTGATGCTGTGGAGCCCTTGCTGTGTCCCAGCAACCACAGCCCGACGACAGTGCCAGGTGCCAGCTGCTGAGGACGGATGGAGGGCTCACTCAGAGCCACTTCTGCAGGGAGAGAACTCGTGCTACCCCCAGACCCCTAAGGGTCACAGGCAGCACGGGGACCCTCACAGGATGCTGAGGACATCTTGGTCACCACAGCGGGGAGGCTCGAAAAGCCCACCAGCCGCACATGCACGGCTCCCCGGTGCACACGGAGGACTCATGAGCGCTCAACCAGCTCTACACTGCAAGCAGCACATGGGCAGGCAAAGGTGTCACCCCAAAGAGCCCACCAGCCCTGTCCTGTCTTTACCCCATTCTCACTGATCCACAGCCTCTCAGGAGGAAAAGCAGGCTGCTTGGTCTGTGCCTTTCACAGCCACCACCACACTGGTGTCTCACAAGAACAGCTGCTTTACTGCCCCCACTGACTCACACCAAACAAAAGACAGGACAAGGCCCTGGCCTCAACCTGACACGGCCACAAGCGAGACCCTGGGGCCAGTGTCCGGCAGGAAGTGACCACCCAGGCAGAGCCTCAGGACCTCAGGGAGGCACCTCCAGCAGCGGCAAAAGAAACGGAAGAGCTTGGGGCAGTCTGCCTCCAGGGGCAGCTGTCTGGGCACCCCTGGAGGGGGTGCTGGATGCAGACACGGCAGCCTGCAGGGTCAGGAAGCAGCTTCCCGAGCCCACTTCTGCTCCAGACACAGAAGGTTCAGAGCAGTGAGCGCTGAGAACCTCCGGCCCTGGGGACAGCCTCACCGTGACCAGAATGGTGGGTACAGGCAGAACAGACTAGTTGTCTCTGTTTGGAGCCCTTGGCACTGAACTAAGATGCCCATCAGATGGGCAGCAGGGATGCCTCAGGTGGCAGCAGTGGATCTTCACAGGCTACCCAGTGCCACTGTGGATGCACAGATGCTATGGGCCAACAAGAACAGGGGAGCACGGGAGGCTGGCCTCGTGAGTCTCCGGGGTGACAACCAGGGCCGCCCACCCTGACCTGTATGCATCGGAGAGAAGATGCAGAGGTGACAGTGACCCTGTGACACTCAAAGGCCTCCACTCCACAACCACCCCCACAGCACCGGCACCCAGGCCTCAGGGGACCACGGCCAGGAGGCCACGACACCACTGGGCTCTGAGCCAAGCCTCCATGGTGATGCATAAGACCCCATCAAAATAGACGGTGAGGGTTTGTATTTTAAAGAAGAAATACTGCAGGGAAAACTCATCGTCATGTATGCCCTCCAAGTACCGCCCTCCCTTTGAGCTCACTCCTGCCATGGTCCTGACCGCTTTCTTCCTTGGAATCCTCTTTCCTGAGGATCTTTAAGAGGTGTGATCAAAAATATGGTGACTTCTGCTGCCGAGTGCCAGCCAGCAGGAAGGCAGTTTGTAAAAGCATGGCAGTCTGTCCTTGCCCACCTTAGTCACCGGGTCTGGCACTTGTGACTTCTGGCTCTTCCCGAAGTGAAAATGACTGAGATAGGGAAATGTTGTGGGTCCATTTAGGACACTGAGGCAGCCAGGACAGCATAACTAAAGACACTCAGAAAAGAGGCCCCTGGAGCTGCTGCAGGCAGTGGCCAGTACATGGAAGGAGGACATGAATCGAAAGGGAGGATTTTGTGGGGATTCGCGGCAATGTGTCTTTTTATCATAACATATTTTTACAAACGTGAACACTTGGTGCATTTTTTGAACACACTTGCATGTTTTCTACAGTACACTGTTTCACTTTCCGCTGTAACCAGCCTCGGGGTTGGTGCCCAGGCCTCAGGCTGATGGTATTATAGGCAGGCCCGCCGGCATCTTGAGCACATGGGTTCCACCCTCTTTGGAAGTATGCAGAGAAGACTGCAGGCCCCAAACGTAAGCGGCCGGCCGGGAGGTAAAGGTAGGCGGAGCCTCCCTTCCCCTGCTGGGCCCACCTGCTCTCCTAACCACGGCCTTGGTGCCCACTACCCCGGCCGCCCCGTCCACCCGTCACTCACAGGGCAGAGGTGAGGACAACCCCACTGCCACTCACCTGTCCTGCAGTTGTGGAACTCCAGTGCACTCTCCATGCGGAAGGTCTTCCCACAGGTGCCACAGCGGTGCCGGTACTCGCCGTCCACCTGGGCAGAGGGACCCCATCAGCCAGGGGGGCACGCAAGGCCTCCCTGGCTGCCCATGCCTCCGCCATCTGGGAGCAGAACGGCACTCTGCTACCTGCTCCTGGAGAAGCCACACTCGCCCTTGCTCTGATGGCACCTATGGGCCTCAGCATTTACCGCCGGGGCAGGTGGCACCAGGCCCCGAGGACACAGAGCCCACTCCCCGTGCCCTTCTCCAGGCCTGGGCACCGACTGGACAAAGTCACAATGGGCAGAGGACCCAGGTGCTCATACCCACCTCGTTCCTGCTGTGCTTGTAGGACACGTGCTGCTTCAGGCTCTCCTTGCGGCTGAACAGCTTCGCACACTCCTCACACTTGAACAGCTTGTCCCCTGGGGCGGGCGGGAGCCAGATCACTACCTCAGCAGACACCAGAGGCCCAGTGCCTGCCGGATGCGGGGCCCACAGTGCCGCTCACCATGGGAGCGCACATGCCGGCTGAGGTTGCTGCTGTTCTGGAAAACCTTGCTGCACACGCCACACTGGTGCACGCGCTTGTGCTCCCCCAGCTGCCGCGCCAGCTTCCGCCGGATGCCATGTCTGCCCGCCAGGACCAGGCCCCGCTTGAGGGCCAGCGTGCTGCTCGAGTGGTGTGTGAACCTGTGACACACGAGCGGAGGGTCAGGGCTGGCGGGGACCCAGATAAAGGCTCCATGTGGGCGCCTGCCTGGCCCCATCGGGTCTCCTACCTCACTGGGCAGAGGCCTGGCCACCGGGGAGTGAGAGCCACTAGACCTCACAGACAGGGGCCGCCCCACAGTCCCCCAGTAAGACAAGAGTGAGTTAGTGAGCAGGAAACACTGCCAGGGACAGTCTGCTGTCTGGGCTCTCGTGTTCCCACGGCAGTCTGACCACCATGAACACCTGTAGCCACCGCACTCAGCGCCAGGACAGAGATTCAGCCAGGAACATAATGAAAGAGGAACGTGGAGGGGAGGGTCAGCCTGGGTCTTTCCTAACGGTCCTGTGGGGTGATGGGACTGGCACGGAGTCACTGCGCAGGGACACCAGGGATGGACTTGTGCCCCTCAACCAGGCGGGCATCGAGCCCCGCAGGGTTAGATCCAGAGCGGAGTCTGGAGGAGGGAGAGGACCAGGAGGCAGCATCTAGGCGCAGCAGGCTTCCAGCTCGGGAAGGTAAATCCAGACCAGCCCAAAACAGTGGAATCAGCTGCTGTGTCACATGTGCGTCACCACAGTCCCCACAGCTGAGACGTCAGAAGTGGCGCCGCACGGTGGACCTGGGAGTCCCAAGTCTAGCCCAGCCCAACACACGTGACCCTGCCCTTGGGAGGACACCTGTCCCTGTCCACTGTGCTCCCCTGAGGACAGGAGGGACTCACTTGGGCACTGGACTGATGTCGCTCGTGGGTGCGGCCAACTTCCCCAGGACCAGCTCCATGATCCGCTCTTCTGGTGCCGCAGTCCCAGGCTCGTCTGGTGGGACCTCGGCGATGATCTCTGCCACATGCTCTGCACAAAGGGGGCGTGGCAAGCAGAGCTGTCACAAGGCAGGACGGACATGGCAAACCCAGGATGTGCACCCGGGGACCAGCTCAAACTGGAGTGGTTTAAGGGCTGTTATACTTGGAAAATAAACCTGGCCACACCTTGAGATACTCATGGTTCTTTGCATATAAAGAAAAGCAAGCTGGGTGTGGTGGTGCACATGTGAAATGCCAGCCCACTGGGAGGCTGAGGCAGGAGGATGAGGCCCATACTTGGCAACTTAGCTCCTTAGCAAGACCCTGTCTTTAAATAAAAAATAAAAAGGGCTGGGATGTGGCTCTGAGCAAAGGCCCTGGGTTCAATACTCAGTAATACTAAAAAATAAGGGTTTTTTTTGTCCAAACTGTTCTAATTTTTGGTTCTTTTATAAAGGCCACAGCATCGTAACATTACTGCAGTCTCTCTTTATACCAACCCCAGATGGCTTGGCTATACAGCAGACCCTTCTAACTTACTAAATTACTTCTCATGGGTTTAGGGTATTAAACATGCACTAGACATGCCATCCTGAGGACGTGTGGGGGCAGGGAACCACTCTGTGTAAGTCAGAAACAGATCGTCACAGCGGGGATGACAGTCCCGGAGGAGAGAGGTATCCCTCCACACACACACTGCCTGTCCCCGGGTCAGGGAGCTGCCCCGGCCTCACACCACTCCTCTTTCCCTTGATCCAGGGCAGGTGGGGACCAGGCTCTCTCCATGCACTGCACACCTCAAGGAGGATAGGGAAGCCGCCAATACGACACGAAGGCCCCTCTTCTGAAATCTTCCCACTTTCACAAAAGAAAACCCCAGGATACTGCCAGCAGTTAAAGAAACAGTGTCCTGAGTGGCAGGAAGGCAGGGAAGGGGCCCGCATCTGGGCATCATGCCAGGCTGTGTGAAGGCCACTGGGCAGGGGCTGACCAGGTGGCCACATGGGACAGGCCCCTGGAGAGCAGCGCCCATGCCCGTCTGGGGACACCACACCCTCTGAGGTGGGCTCCAGCCACACCAGGACACCAAGATCTCTTTCATGGGAGCAGGGGCGTGAGGGCTGGGCAGGTGGTCAACAAGCCATTGCTGGCAGCTCAAGCAAGAAGGCAGCACTATGCTTCCAAGGACCCTGCCAGGAATGAGCTGGCGAGGGAGCATCTTCATCCCAGTGGGCACAGAGCACAGCATGTCCTCCTCTGACCTCTGCCTGCTCAGCTTTGCTGTGGTTCCTACACTGCAAGGAGGACAGGGCAGAGGAGGCTGGAACCCACTACTGGGTGGGGGTGTGGCAGACACACCCAGATCCAGGACAGCAGCCCCACCTGGCAGTGCTGGCACCAGTCACTCACCTGTAGGCTCCTTGTCCTCCACAATGGCCGAAGGCTGCTCAGCTTTGGACACCTTGGGCTTCCGGCCACGCCGCGGCTTCTTCCTCTGCTCTCTGGTGGCCCTGGTGGTCTCGGCCCCGGTGCTCTCAGGGGGTACAGGAGGCTCCCCCCGGGGTGTGCTGGGCTCCTTCTCGGGCACCGGCGTCTCTTGCTGGCCACCTGCAGGGAGCCCCTTGGCATGCTCCAGGTGGCCCAGCAGGTGCTCTGCAGGGAGACCACAGCTGTCAGCACGTCTCAGGACAGCACCTGCCCTGCCTCGTGCCCAAACCACACCCCCAGCCCCGGTCTTCTGACTGCTCCCATTCTGGGCACCGGGCACCATCCCTTCTTTCTCTTCTACCAGGAGGGAACCCTGGTCTCAAGGCTCAGCTAATCACTAGCACTCTTTTTTTAAAATTATCTTTATTGGTACATTAAATATACACATCATGATTGCACTCCATAATGGGGATTTGTACCAGTATAAGACACAACTTAATTCTCATTTTTTCCCATAGCTCCACCCACCCTACCACATCACTAGCACTCTTGACATTTTTATTTTTAGTTTTCACACAGGGTCTCATTGAACTGTTAAAATGGCCAGCATGGGCTCAACCATCCTCCTGCCTCAGCCTCCCAGAGTGCTAGAATTATAAGGAACTGTGTCCTTTTTATAGATAACTGGATCTTAATTCCACTGTGGGTTTTTTTTTTTTTTTTTTGGAGACAGGGTCTCACTTTGTAGTTTAGGCTGGCCTGAGCTCACTATGTAGCCCAGGCTACCCTGGAACTCAAGCTATCCTACTTCTGCCTCCTGAGTGCTGGGATTACAGGCATGAAACACCACACCCAGCATTGTGGTATGTGGTTACCAGGGATCGAACCCACCCTTGGGCTTGCAAGGCAGGCACCAGAACCACTGAGCTAAATCCCTAGCTACACTGTATTTGAAATAAAAACATTTCCAGTATAATAAACACAACCATAGGTCAAACATGCCTTATCCAAAATGCTTAGGATCAGAAGTGCCTCCAATCTGGGAGCCATGTGGAATTGGGATTTTAGAATTTTATAGCACTTGGATTTGGGATTCTCATGAGGGATGCACACGTTGTACAATTTTTTTTTTTTAATTAGGTGATGAAGCCAAGATATATTCATAATGAAAGCAGTTTTTTTTTTTTAAAGCCACATATGGTATGTATCATTAAAAAAAATTTTTTTTTTACATACATTGAAATATTAGAGTTTTCTCTATATGATGAAATTATAGACAATTTTCTTCTTTTGAAGTACTGGGGATTGAACCCTGGACTTCAGACTAAGCCACATTCCCAGCCCATTTTTATTGCTTCAGATGGTCTCTTGCTAAGTCACTAAGCTGCTCAGGCTGGTTCAAATCTTCCAGCCTCAGCCTCCTAGAAAGCTGGATTTACACATACGAGCCCCACACCCTGCTTTCTCTTCTTCCCTTCTGCAATGACTATATAACCCAGTTATGAGAAAGGCCGATTTAAAGAGGACTCAATGGAAACTTCAACTCCTAACAAACAAAACATTTTTCAGAAACAGTGGCATAAAGGCCAGAAAGTGCTGCTTTGCTAGGAGGGGCAAGAGCTTGGGCAGGAGCCTGGGGAGATGGTGGGGGCTGGGCATAGGGGTGAGCACAGGGCAGGGGGAGGAGGGAGGATATGGCTGCTGCGCCCTGCTCAGCCCATGCCAGCCACTCCCAGTTCACTACCCGGCAGGCTGTGCGTGGTGTGGGGCTGGGGACCTGTCCAGGGACAGCACAGCAGCATCCCCAGGTGGGGCTGCCCAGAAACACAGCTGGCCACGGTTGGGCTGACCAACAACACAACATGGCTGTCACACTGCTGGGGACAGGGCAGGGCCTGAGCAAGGCCCTCTTGCCTCTGGGCAGGGGCTGAAAGCCGCAGTGTCTACACAGCACTGCAGAGGGCTGCGCTTTGGACCATGGAGACGGAACTCAGGTCTGCACAGCACTCAGATTCCACCATGTGTCGAATAGTGGGGGCAGTGTCCCCCCAAGGAGCTGATAGCCAAGCCTAAACCCCCGCTGTGCAGAATAAAAACTCAAGCTAGAAATATAAAAGAAAACAAAAACTCTTGGAGAAGTAAAGGGAAAGAAACCCTCTGCTTTGACACTTTGCTATATAAATGGATATAATGGATTGGTAGGCAACATATTTACATTGAAAGCTTGGGATAAATCAATAGTTGGTACCTATAAGATTATGAGCATAAAAATCTACTGACAGGGCCGGGGAGTTAGCTCAGTGGTTCCGGCGCCTGTCTTGCAAGCGCAAGGGCCCGGGTTCGATTCCCCGGTAACCACATAACAATACTGGGTGTGGAGACCCCACACCCAGCAGCAACCAGTACCTCATACCACAGTGCCGGGCGTGGTGGCTCACGCCTGTAATCCCAGCACTCGGGAGGCAGAGGCAGGAGGATTGCTGTGATGTGAGTTGGAGGCTGAGCTCAGGGCTAGCCTGAACCACAAAGCGAAACCCTGTCTCAAAAAAACTTAAAAAAAAAAGAAAAAAAAAATCTACTGACAGCTGTGTGATATGTATGATTAGCTTTGTGTTTTTCCTACAGTTAATTATTGCTTAACCTTTTTAGCAATTGCTTTTTTTTGAGACAGGGTCTCCCTCTGTAGCTCAGACTGGCCCTGAATTCACTATGTAGCCCAAGTTAGTCTCGAACTCACAGCAATCTTCCTGCCCCTGCCTCTGCCTCTGTCTCCTACGTGCTTGGATTACAGGCATGAGCCACCATGCCTGGCAGCAATTGCTTATTTTCTGTATGTAAATTACTGGCTTGTTTTGATTTGGGTTTTTTGACATAGGATCTCAGCAAGTCTGCAGAGAAGGCTGGACCCAGTCACACCATGCCACTTCCCACCAACTTTGGCCATCAGCACTGCTCAGCCAGAATGGAAGGATTTTATTTCTGCATTTAAAACCAGTCATCAGCCAAGAATGGATGCACATGCGTATTCACACCACTCGGGAGGCTGAGGCAGGAGGATTGCTGCGAGGTCGAGGCCAGCCTGGGCTATCTGAGGGGCTCAGGGCCAGCTTGGACTACAAAATGAGATCTTGTCTCAAAAAGCTGAACAGAACAGAAAGCCCGAAACTGCCAACCAGAGACGTCTTTCTTGCCCATAGCAAAGTCTCTGAACCTGGGGTCCCACAGCTAGACCTGACCAGAGAACACCCTGGCCACCCCACTGATTCTGTCTCGGTGACAAGAGGCCCCTTGTAGGGCCATGGCACACATGATTGCTCCTTGTCATGTGACTCCCCATGTGCGCCCCACACAGTCACAGGGATAGTGAGAGCTTAGAAAGCCCAGGGACAGCCCAGCTCCGGACACACTACACTCTCTCCCAGCTGCCTGTGAGGCAGCAGCCCAGGTGGACACAGCAGGATGACAGCCCTGGCACCTGCCCATCCCCTGCGCCCTTGAGCCTGGCACAGACAACTAGCGTGGCTGTGACCCTGGAAGGAAAAGAAGGACGAAGCCTGGGACAGCCCCCATATGGGAAGTGCCGAGGTCAAGGGGTACTTGGCACCGGGCAGTGCCACCCCTGCCTTACCATTGAGTAGCTGTAGCTCTAGGAAGGAGCTGGCACACACCTTGCAGGCCCACGGGCCACGCTCGGCCTCCGAGGGGGTGCTCGGTTCTGGGGCGCCTGCAGCTATAAGAGAACAGAGGAGCTGGTGACCCAGGGAGCCCCAGGCTGTCCTAATAGGTGACAACAGCAACAGCGCAGCTGTGACAAGTGCAGGCAGCAGGCCAGACACTCCATCCACTGAACACACGCTGACCACACCAGGGACAGCGACCTCAGCTGCTGGTCCCTGTGCCTGCATGGGGCTTCCGGGCCCTGGAAGAAGGCGTTCGAGAAAGGACTGGCTGAGGGCTGTGGAGGAAGGAGCCACAGAGGTGCGCTACTGTCCTCACAGCCTGTGGGGTCCCCAGGGAGAGGCTGCAGGGAGCAGCCAGCCTAGGGTGGTAGGTCGAGGGCTCATCGGGTAGACAAGACCAGGAATTTGTGAACAAGTCCAGGGCTCCCCTGCTGTGAGGACTGGCACAGCAGCAACTTGAGGGCTTGGGTGCACCCCAGCATAGGAGCCACTTCTGGCTGAGTCTGGTGACCGAGGAAGTGACCTCAGGTCCGGGTCTAGCATCTTCCTCTCTGGCCCGCTGCCTGCTCTGCTTCCTGGTCACCATGAACTGGGCAGCTTTCTCCACTGTGCTCCTCTGCCACGATGTTGCCACCTGGGAGCAGTGACCTAACTGAACTCCAGGAGCCACAACGCACACGAAACACCTTCCCTTTACGTACGGACCGTGTCCCGGCAGCAGAAAAGCTAAAACACAACTGCCTCTCCAGGAAAGATCTGCTCGCTATTTGTTCCCAAACAGAAAGTAAAAACCACAGAAAGCAATTCTAAAATCTTCCACTATTTATTTACTTCCCCAACTCAAACACTCCCTCAGATCAGGCTGCAGGCAGGGCGACCACATCTACCTGTCTGTGATCACCAGAGATGTCCTCCCACTCCCGGGGTGTGCAAGAGCGGGGTCAGCCCACATCCCCCTGCACCCGGGGTGACCCTGTGGAACAGCGGTCACTTACACCCATCCTTCCGCTCCGCTGCCCGTCAGAGACTCCGCGACAGGCAGGGAGGACAACCGGGACCAGCTCAGGTGGAGCGACCTCTGCCTGGACCTTGACCTGAGCACAGAGCATCAGGAGGGGTCTGTCCTCACCCCAGACACCAGGCAACAAGGCCACAGCCTCTGTGAGCCCAGTCCAGGGAGTCTGGCCTCAGAAGTGGCCCAGAGACCTAGTGGCACGGTGTTCCCAGGGCTGGGCAGGGATGGGCTTGGAGCAAGGCCTGGCACAGGGCAGGGAGTAACAAGTGAAAAGCAACTAGCCTGTCCATGTTCTTTCTGTCCCCTACCCTCAATAGGAAGTGCCACCCAGGAGCAGGCACTGAGCCCCTTGTCTACCTGTGGGGAGCACAGGTGACAGCCCTGAAAAGGCAGAGACAGCAACTGGAGTGACACAGCCACAATGGGCAGGGACGGCCAAGGGCACCATCAACCACCATGGCAAGAGGGGCCCAGGAGGGAACTGGCCCTGCCAACACTATGCCCTGGACACGGGGCTGTGGAGCACCAGGGCTGTCCTGTGGCTAAGTGCCCCGCAGCATGGACCTCTGCCAGAGTGACCTCGGACACTCGCACAGCCCGTCACAGCTCCTAAACAGAGTGCCCCACCTGCCACCCTGGTGGGAGACAAGGCAGCGTCCCACATCATCTACGGAACCTGGCCGGGTGAGCAGACAGGGACCTTACAAGGCACGGCACCTCCTCTACAGAGCTGCCTTCTGTCAAGCGGACTGGTGGTAAAGGAGACTGTTCTCCTGGGAGTCACTGCCTCTGGGGTCACAGCAGGTCACAGACCGTCCACAGCAATGGGAAACAGCGCCCTCACCCGGCAGTAACGGGTGGAGCAGGCCAAATACTACCTCAAGGTCAGAGCTTCAAGCACCAGTGTTTCCCACAGAGGAGCGATGCTCAACTGCCCAGTGTGGGCAGAGATGGCTGGACACCAACAGTGCCCTCAGACAAGGTGATGCCCACCCAGGACAAGGACAATGATGTGTCTCATGGGAGGCTGCAGTTGGATCATGCGACCTAGGCACACCCTTGGGTGATACACAGGACACAGCTGCTCACAGGTACACACATGCACACCTGCGCACATGCACACAGACCCTGCTCAGCCTGCAGTGGTGAGTGTGTCTGGGGTCTCACAGCGGCTGGCAAGCAGACGTACCGTGGCCGCGGGAGCAGGCCTGCTTCAGCATGGGCTTGTCCATCCTCTTGGCATAGAAGGCTGCGTACCACACGCGCAGCTCGGTGCCGGGTGGGATGTCGCGGGAGGTGGTGAAGTACACGTCGCTGCCGTGCTGGTAGGCCGTGAGGTTCTGCTGCGCGGGCTCGGCCGCTGGCCGCACCAGCATCATCCAGTTGCAGTCATCCTCGTTGGAGGTGTCGAAGCACACGGGGTGCCCATCCTTCTGGAACACCTGTGGGGCCAGGGTAGGCCGGTCACCTGCTGTCCCAGCGGCGGGATGGGATCCTGGCGGTGGGCAGGATCACACGAAGTCGCAGGGAAAGGAGCAGGGAACATGGGCTCCAGTTGTGACCGGGGGGCTGGGCCCTGAGCGCCCATGCTGATCCGAGGGCCCGGGGCTGCGGAGACAATGAGCCTTGTACCTGGCCAGGTGTCACCACTACTTCTCATCCAAACCAGCCTCACGGTCCCGCCTCCAAGTCTACTGCTGCCAAGAATTCCAGTGCCTTTCTTTCTACCTTTCTGGCTGAAATCTTCCTGGATGGATGCTCAGTTTTCAGGGACTTCCCCGCACCTTACTTTAAATTTTTGAGACAGGGTCTCATTGTGTCACCCAGGCCAGCCTGTACTTGCAGAAATCCTCCTGACTCAGCCTCTCCAATGCTAGGAGCTAGGATCACAGGTGTGCATCACAACACCAGGCTAGAGTGCCCAGGCTTTGGACTGTTACTTGGTACCTCTAGGAGAGCTGTGGAGGGTGCTATATGCTGTGTGCACCAACATAAGAACACTACAGAAGCCCACAACACTGCTACCTCTACCAATGAGTGACCCAGCATGCCTGTCCCCCCCATGTGTCTCCAGCACATGGCAGTAGCCCAGAGTAGTGTCACAGCTGCTGACAGAGCTCTCATCTCATTCCACCCTGGCCTGTGGCAGCACCCATCACCTTCAGCGGAAACGCAGACTCCTTCTCCCACTTGGCAACCCTTCTGGACTCAAATGGGCCGAACTGTGTGCGCTTGACCAGCTGGGTGACAGCGAACACGCCCTCGGCCCCGTCCTCTAGGCGCCGGATCTCCAGGTTGGACGGTAGGGAGGACCTGGAAGGATACAGCCACTCAGAGGGGGTCCCACCTGCCTCCTCACCCTGCCAACGCCAGAGCTTCTGGTGGCAACAGGGCCATCCAGACTGCCCAAGCCAGGCAGGGTGCTCAGGGCCCTTAGCAGAGCAGTGACTTACTAAGTCCTGCGGATTCTGCGTACGGGTGCTTCAGTCAAGGACTTGGGAGCACAGGCATCAAGGGGGACAGTGAGGGGGAGCAGGATGGTGACAGGCATAAGGCAATCTAGAGACCAGGAAAGGGTTTCAGACTAGGCTGAGACAGGCTGCCAAGGATGCAGGCTTTTAACAGACCATGTGACAGACAGAATGCTGTGCAGGAGGACATGGGCACTGGGACCTCAGCACAGGGCGAGGCTGGGGCCAGTGTGAGACATGTCCAGAAATGAGGGGACATGGGGTGCAGGGACACAGAACCCGAGACGGAAGAGCTGTCGAGGAGCCCCAGCAGTCTCAATGGCTGCTCATGGGCAGCGTGACCTCCAAAGGCCTATGGGGGAGAGGAGGTGACAAACTCTCTGCTTTGGGCAAAAACATCACTGTCTTTATAGAATAAGTTCCAGACAGCTGAAATACGCACAGGTGGGCTGTGGTCGCAGACCCTGGGAATGGCGTTGGTGAGAAGTTGGCATTGCTGGGGCGCAGACCTGGTGACACCACTGTACCTTGCAGGGCAGTGTCTCCTCCACCCACACCATCGGGCCCCTGAGCCCAGAGCCGCTGCGTGGCAGCTCTGGCTGGACTCTGTGCCCTCGTCTTGGACTCCAGGACTGCCACGGCAGTTGTCCCCAGAATCTGCAATGGCCTGTCTGGCTGCCTGGAGTCCCACCCAGGGTCCTGAAAAGCCCACCTGGCCACGGTGCAGGCCTGGGTCTGGGTCAGACCCCGAGCTCCATGGAGTGAGAGTGCTCAATGCTTCGAACACCCACAGCTGCCCGCTGGCGGCAGTGAGACCCCAGCTCCAAGGGCAGCTCCCACCCCCGAAGCCACTCACTCCACATCTGGCTCTGTTGCGGTTGCAGAAAACCCTGTTTCACAGACACAGCCCTGGGACGGTCCTCACCTCGCCCTGCTCAGCACAAAGGAGTCCTTGACCATGACCACGGGCCCCAGCTCGGGACACTCGGAGTCGTGGTACTGGCTGCAGTCTTCACACCCTGCAAGGAGACAGTGGGGTCAGGGGGGCAGTGTCCTGGGCCAGGACACAGGAAACACAGACTGAACCTTGGCTCTGCTGGGGCCACCAGAGGTGTGGATGCGCACCTGGCGGGGCAAGGCCTGTGTCCCAAAGGCCACCTGCACTGCTCCCGCAAAGACAGTGCAGAAATAGGACACAGCCTCCGAGAAGAGCCCGGTCCCTGGCACTTTCCACACCACGGTCACCTTTGTGGCGGTGATGCCCAGCGTCCCCTAAGGACACCTGTTTGTCTACCCTAAAGCTAATGTTTCTTCTGCCTCTAAACCTCGGTGGATTTCAGAATTAAGAGCCACCTCTGCATTGTGCCCTCTCCGGGAGAAGCCATCTGCTCAGCCACGTCCATAGTGCATGGCTCCCAGAACCTACCACGGCTCTTCAAGCAATGGAAGCCATGCCACCATTAGAGCAACAGCCTTCTGTGTCGTGAAAACAAAAGGTGGCCGTGGCTTTGCGCAGACTGAGCACACAGAGAGCCTGTCTGCATTCACAGCAGCGGGCAGCCTCAGGTGGGTCCTGACCACTTACAGATGAACATGATCTCTTCGCTGCCATCTTCCGCCATCTCTGACACCTGTTCGGGACACAAGAGAACCGATCAGTAAAGGCGATCGAATTCTTTCTTGTTTTTGGTGACAGCATCTGGCTAAGTAGTTTAGGTCAGCCTCCTCCAATCCTCCTTGCTATCCTCCTGCCTCAGCCTCTCAGTTTGCTGGAGTAAAGGCAGGTACACTCATGATTTTTTTTTTTAACTCGACTTTTAAAAACAATTCCTACCAAGGCCTCTTCTGGGCTGTGCAAGGACAGTATGACTCTCAACAGAACAAACAGTGGGGCCTTCTCCTTAGAGGTCATTTAAAATGTTTTCTTAACTTTAATAACACTTTTTAAATAAAAGCAGTGGATCTGAACAGCCTCAGGACTACAAGTCTCTATAAACTCAGACTTCTTTTCACACTGGCCATTGGTTTTCACTTGTAAAAACTAGACAGCATTTAAAATATATTTTTTTCGAGACAGATTCTGGCTATGCAGCTCAGGCCTGCTTCGAACTCATGGTGATCCTCCTGCCTCAACCTTCTGAGTGCTGGGATTATGGGCAGGCGCCACCACATCTGGCTTCTACACCCCATTTTTAAAAAGCTGGTATTTATCCTCAGCCCTCCCTGGGCCAGGAATTCTTGGGGCCAGCCACGTCCAAGCTTATCTTTTTTCCACTTCTAACCTGGGTCCGAAACCTCACAATTCCTTATTCCTCTTACTCTCCCAAGGCCCTTGTCACATCTGCTCTTGTCTATTTCCCATCTGTCCTTAGAGTGTTGTTCCCAGAACTTGTCCATCTCTGGCAGCTCTGCAAGGGCTAACCTCCCCGTCAGCAAGTATTTGTTGAACGATCCAGCCATGGTCCGTTCTGAGATTCAGACTACTAAACTGAGAAACAGAAATAAAAACTCTCACCTCAGACAGTCTGGGGAGGAACATAACGTGAGACGCACAATATGCACCACCAAGTAATGACCCCCACCCCACACCCTTCCTGCACCCTCCTTCTTACCCGGCTTCTGAGGCGGACTGCTGGGTGTCTTCCTACCAAAGTGGTCCTGCAGGTGCTTCATGAACGTCAACCTCACTCCCTCACCCCTGGTCAGGAGGGGCTGCAGTAGAAACACAAGGTCATACAAGGCAACAGGGTCCCTACAAAACTTGCCACATTAGGGGCAGGAGAAGGCAGTCTGTTCTGGCCTTGCGTGTTGTGGGATCCTAGGCAAACCCCTGGGACCTGGACCGGTCACCTCTCCCTGGGACAGCACTGTCCCCACTCTGTGTCTCGGTCAGTCACGTCTTCCATATCCTGTGGACATGTCCCCTCCACGCGGGGCCTCAAGGAGTGGAACCACTCTGAGATGGCTTTGGAGGACGCTACAGAGAAATAATTGAGGGGCAGAATCTCACTACACTCCATGTCTGGTACCTGACTGTGATGGTCCAAGTGTGGCCTCCGAAATGGTTCTCTAAGCACAGGGACAGACAGATATCACAATCACCACGCAGGGAGGAGCGAGATGGTGCATCTTCAGTCTCTGCTTTCCTGGCAAAGACCACCTCCTAATGCTCCCCACATTCTTTGTAGAAGTCAAAGCCAAGGCTCCCACAGCCCATGAGAAGTCCCTGAACACAGGAATGCAGAAAGTAATATTTCAGGCAAAAGGAGAAAAAAAGACTAAAAAGTGACTGTTGCTAAGTAACCATCAGTCCTGTGAAACCTGCCTCGAGACACCAAGCACAGTCCCTGGACCAGGAAAACAGGGAGCCCGGCCCCCTGGCTCCGCTAGGTCTGCTCAGGGCTGCCCTCCCAGGGCTGCGACAAGGCCCAGGATTCAGCTAGATCTCTCTCAAGTTTACATGACACTACACAAAAGGAGCAAACTGTAATGACCCTGTGGGGTATCGAGAACGCAAATGCATCGCAATGGTCAGTCAGGATGAGACCTGGACACCTGACCAGACAGTGTCCTGGAGAAGGGCTGGGCGCAGGCCAGGGCTCTCCATAACAGACTGCACACGGGTCATGGGATGACGGGGTGAGAAGCAATTCTGAGGAAGGTGGCTTAAGGAAAAGGAATCGGTCCCCGGGTTTCCAGCTTAACATGAGAAGTCCAGGGATGAAGGCTTTGTACTGAGGGAGGAGGGAACGGAGTGGGGAGCCCAGAGACACCCCGCCCATGGGCCCAGCTTGTCTGTGACTAAGGCAGACACAGTTTGACGGAGCAGGCAGAGATGTTTCAACGGAGCCCCACCAAGGACAAAGAACGAACCGTACATGACCTCACGTCCCTCCCATGAAGTTTAACTCAAAATGCAGCCCTAGCCTGGGACATAAAACAATGCAACTGATTTAAAAAACAGAAGGAAGTCCTGGGACCTGGGGCTAGCGGGTGTGCATGCTTCCATGGACTGTGCTTTTGGTACTGCGTCTGAGATCTGCCCACCACGCCTGTTCTGTGATCTCTACACAAGTCTGACAGTCTCTGCGCACTGTCTGGTTGGGGTCTGCCACTCCAGAACGCTCTTGGCTGGGGCTGGGATAGAGCACTTGCCTAACACGAGGCCCTGGCTTCAATCAGCCCCCAAAATAAAAACCCAACATCTTTACGTGCAGGGCGTGGAGCCCCTGAAGTAGCAGAAAGATTGTCACGCAAGGCCCTAAGTGGCACATTCAGCACAGAAAAACCTGGAGCCCAAGTTTCACTTTGTGTCTGTAGGTGTCTAACAACCTTAGCTCTACTGAATGGCTCAGACACCTCAGTCAAAAAGCAGCCACAGTGGCTGGGCGTGGTGGCCCACACCTCAGGAGGCAGAGGCAGGAGGGTTGCTGTGAGTTCAAGGCTCGCCTGGGCTACAAAGTGAGCTCAGGGCCAGCTTGAACTATAAAGTGAGACCTTATCAAAAAAAAAAAAAAAAAAAAAAAAAGCAGCCGTGCTGGTGTGGTGGTGCATCTCTTAATCCTAGTACTTAGGAGGCTGAGGCAGGAGGATCATGGTGAGCTGAGGTCAGCTTGGGCTATATAGTGAGTTTACATCCAGTCTGAACTACACAGAGACCCTGTCTCAAAACAACAAAATCCTGTCTACAGTCATAAATATCTTGGAAGATTCAAATATACCATTTTAATCACATTTTATTTAACTCTATACATGTGCAATATTACAATTTCAACCTCTAATTAATATAAAAATCCGGAAGCAGTTTTTCCCTCCTGGAGTCGGTGATGTGGTGTATTCCCAGGTCCCTGTCCTGGATGGCCACATCTCCGTCTCAGAAGCCAGCCCTGCTCTGGGCCCTGGGGTTTCTGCTCACACAGGTGAGGACACCTTCCCCGCCAGACACCGGCCTCCCTGACAAGCTGAGAAGTACTATGGGGGTTACGAGGTGGCAGATCCACTCTGGGGCGGGCACACATGGGTGTACTAGTGGCTGGAGGATCCCGGGCCTCTGCTGGCCTCCAGCTATGCCTGAATGCCCAGCTCTCACCCCCAGCCATGGGTGCTGCAGACCTGAGTTGTCGCCCCCTCTGTACCCCAAAGGCTAGACTACACTTTCTCTGAGTCTCCTCGCACTGTTTAAACCCACTCCATTGCTGGCCCCACCAAGGAAGGCCTTCCCAGCCCTCAGCAGGATGCTCTATTTACACTGCACAGCTGCCCTTCGTGTCCTGAGGGCACAATTGATCGGCAATGGTCCGTGAGCAGCACTCCGCCTAGTCTCACTCTTCGTACTGTCCCTGAAGAGCTGGTGGCACACCCTTGGAGAGGGCTGCCCTGGTTGGCTGCCCATGTCGGATGCAGCGCCCCACCAGCTTCAGCTTCCAACTCCCACTCCGACCCTCTGGAGGGCCTTGATCTGACATTTCCTGGGTGGGACTTTGTTTTGTTTTGTTTTTTGAGTCGGGGTCCTGCTATGTAGTCCAGGCTGGCTTTAAACTCGCTCACTAGCCTAGGCTAGCTTCAAATCCCAGCGGTTCTCCTGCCTCAGCTTCCCAAGTGTTGGAACTACAGATGAGCACCACCACACTCAGCTAGTACTATTTTTAATTTCTTCTCTGTTCTCTTTCTGAATTTCTTAGCTTCAACCAAGATGACATCTGGATTTCTGACTTCACTTTTGGTTCTTCAAGAAGAGAGAAAGCCATGTTCTCTACCATCTAGAAAGAGAAACGGAGGCAGTGTGGGCTGTAGCATGAGAACGGGCGCTCTCCCAGTGGACTCAAAATTGTGCAGCCCGGTGGGGACGAGGGTCCTCACACCTCTTGCCTAATGTGGTGCCAAAGCAGCACTGCTGCTCACACCAGAAGGCAAGCAGCCCCAGCTGTCAGCGATGCACCTGACTGGGCATCAGTCATGCCAGCTGCATCTCAGGGCACAGGTCAAACTGCTTTGAGGATGCAACTCCCACAGTGTTGTGAGTCCTGCTCCCAAAACAAATTCCCTGGCGCCCTGGAAAGCCCACAGTGAGGCTCACACTTCCCCAGCGCTCCACCCCTCCCTGGGGTCCAGCCTCGCCCTACATGGGTGCAGGTGCCTGATGCCGCTCCAGCCCCACACTGCAGCCCCACAAGTGCAATGGGCTGAACCTGTGTCGGTGCTGTGGGTCCAGCCGTGCAGTTTCCTCTGACTGAGCCCAGCACTCTGCACACTGCTGCCCTCAGCCACACAGCCGTGTCTGGCTGGGAAATAACTGCCCAGTGGCAACCTTCCCCTCCCATCTGTGGACGGCACACATGGTCCTCCTGTAACCTCTTTGCTACCTTTGTCCCACTGCACAGGGCAGGGGTCTCTGACTGCAGAGCTTGGGGTGCAGGCACCACCCAACTGCAGGGCTAAGGAACCCCACAGCCAGGGCCACCCCAAAGCTGGGGATAGGTCCAAGCGTCATTCCGTGTGCTGTGGAGTGTGAAGGCCAGGCCTGGCCACAGCCATGGCACCAGAAGGCCCGCAAGGGCTTCCCGGACAGAGGTCCCTCTGCACCACCCCAACCTCCCCAGGGCCCAGCTACTTGGGCGACCCAGGGAGTGACCTCCTGTTGCCCACTGCTAGGTCCCTGTAGCAATCCAGAATCTGGCTATTTTCAGGGCTTGGGGCTCTGCTCACCCGCCAGACACGGCCTGGTTCCAGTCCAGGACCTCTGCACTTGCTAGAGGCTGCCAGGGTCAAACTCACCCCAATAACCACCAAGAGGCCCTCTCATCGCAGTCTCTGCTCAACCCACCCCCCTGGGGAGCTCGGCTCCCACCCTGTCCTAGGCGTGCTCCCTGTCCCCTTCTTTCTGCCAGCCCTCCTTTCTCTGTGCACACCACCGGTTAATGTGCTCTGCTTGTCTACACTGCCTGTCCATCCACCTGCACACTGGGTCTGCCCAGCTGGCCCCTCTAGGGCCTCTGCAGCCTAGGCACACACTCAGGGCACCCACTCTGTGAGGTGCTAGACAGGGCCTGTCCATAGTGCTCACAGTCTCGAAAGCAGCTGGGAACCGCCCTAACGCCTTTCCACAATACTGAAGAACACGCTAAGGGGCTGAGGGAGCAAGGCTCCCCAAATCCTGTCATCCTAAGCGGAGCAGGTGGCCTCACAGCGGCCAAGGTTTCTTAATTCATTAATTTGTCTCCAAGAGAAAAAAGCATCACAGCTGCTTCCCAACTGGAATATAGTAATATAGTCTTCATTGCCAACATTTCTGCAAAAGGAAGATTCAGATATAAAAACAAAAACTCCATAAAGAACCCTCAGCGTGCTTCCCTTTGAAAGTCCCAAGTCTAATCCCTCTAGGTCTGACCAGCTCCGGGGAGGCCAGGAGGGGAGCAGGGGAACAGGGAAAACATGGAGCAGGTGACAGGTCTGGAACAGAACGGCCAGGGTGCCGGACAACGCTTGGGAACTGTGTGGACAGCGTGGCACTCTCCAGGGAGGACTATGCTGGTCACCTCTTCCGGTAGGTCATTGTGCCAGGCCATTGTTCCCACAGGGACCGTGGGGGGGGCCAGTCCCGACTCCCGACGCCCACCTGGGGGACCTGGGTTACAGGAGTGGCTCTAGTTAATGTGGATTCTGAAGGTTTTGCACGAAGACGGGTCCACGTGTCCCACTACCCGCGCGCTGCTACCACGCTCCGCCACTTTCTCAGGGAAGGATCACTTTCAGGGTGTGGAAAGGGCCAGGGTCACTGTGGGGGCACACAGAGGTGAAGCCAGGGCACAAGGGCCCGAGAGCACACTCCCCATCCCTGGTCATAGCCCCGAGGCACGAGACATGGGGTCCCACAGGGCTGGTGCCCACCTGTCCGTCCTTCCCAGGGGAGGGGACATATCACCTGCCTGTCCACCCTTTTCGCCACTGGAACATTTAGGAAAGTAATTAGCAAAGGGTCCTGGGGAGTCGCCACCCAATCTCTGCTTTCCACACCTCAGGGGAGCTGGGGACCTAGGGGGCCCTCGTGTGGGCTCCCCACGCTGTGATCGGGCCTGGAGGAAACCATCCAGGCGGCCTGGGGGTGTCTTTGCACCTGGGCCCGGCATGAACGGAGGGCGTGGGTGCCGGGCCCAGCCGGCGGAGGTGGATGCCGGGCCCGAGTGGGCAGCGGCCTGGACGTAGACCCGGCCGGAGTGCATGTGCAGGCCAGGGCGTGGGCGTGGGAGCGGGCGCGGCGGCCCGGGCGGGGCGGCGGGGCGCGGGGCCGTGGGGTGGGCGGGCGGTACCCGGCGCGGGTGCGCGGGGCGATCCCGGAGCGGCTCCGGAAATCCAGCCGGGTTTTGACTCCGATCGCTGGCGCCCGCGGCCGCGCGGTGACAAAGAACCGGCGGCGCGGGGCCGGAGCGGGGCGGCGGGGCGCGGACGCGGGCGCCGGCGGCGGGCGGGGGCTGGGGCGGCGGGCGCCGCGGGGCGGGGATGGCGGGCGGCGCGGGCGGCGGGCGCGGCGGGCCCGGGGCTCTACCTGCGCGGGACGGCGCCGAGCAGGGCCGGATCCGGACTCCGGGTTGTGATCCGCTCCGGAAACTGCGCAGCACCGGAAGCCGCGGGGCGGCGGCGCGGCATCGTGGGAGTTGTAGTGCAGGCCGGGCGGGAGCTGTGGACCGGAGCCCGGGAGCGCGAGACGTGGATAGGGGCGGGCGGCGTGGAGGGAGCTAGGACAGTGGGACAGGAAGCTGGGGGAACCGGCGCCATAGACGGGGACGGGTCATCGTGGACCTGGCCAGCCTGGGACGGGCGCCTGCGCCACCCCCACGTGCAGCCGAGCCCCATCCCCGCCTTCCTCCAGCCCTGCGGATCCCGTCCTCGCCGGTGTCCTGCGCTGGCCGCGCTGAGGGTTCCGGAATGGACGGGGCGGGCACCCTGCTCCTGAGCCTCCTCTAGAGACGGCTCGGCAGCGCCAGGCCGGGGCAGAACTGGGGCCTGGACCCGGCTGATGGCTCCGAATCCACACCGCGGCCACCTCGCCTACTGCCCGGACAGACTGCCGAGCGCTGGTGAGTCAGTAGAGAAACAGCCGCGCAGAATTCGCACCTCCCGCGAGTCTCCGAAAGCACGGGCTCAGAGGTGCAGTTCCTGCTAAGAGAACTGCAGTGAGGCCGTTTTTATTTATTAAATCAGGAAAGGCGAAGTTTAGACTTACTGGGACGAAAGCAGAGAAACGCTGTGTCTTCCGCTGCCGGTGGCGTATGGCCTCCATCTGGGCCACGCCAGGTCCCACACGCAGAGGCTCCCGTGCACACCGACACCTGTGGAAGTTAGTGGCAAGCAGCCGAGGTGCCTGCGGGGACCCCAGGCTCGGTGGAAAGGAGGGTGCACGGGGCGCCCCTCTCGGAACCCCAGGGCCCGTGAGGGACCGCGCCCTTTGCCCCGCCATCCCTTCCCCGCACGTTCCTCTGCAGCCTGCCCTCTGCCCTCCACAGGCTTCTAACACCACAGTCCGTGCACCAGCTGGTCGCCCGATTCCAAGATGCTCCACTGGCCGCCCCACACTCCCCAGCAGCATCACAGTTCAGGCAGGTGGTTCAAAGATAAAAGTGAGTCACGGCCGGAGCAGAGGACGCCTTAGGCCCTTCCTCAGCATGCAGTGCTCTGGGCTGGCCTGGGATGCACCGCCTGCCCCTGCCCCAGGCCGTGAAGGCTAGAAATACTACTATCTGTCCGAGGCAGCCTCACACCTCAGATCCTACAGTCAGGGGCAGATTCGATGCTTAGAGCATCCGGTGCCCATCACGAAGACTGCTGTGCAGTAATACACTGCCTTCCAATCAGGGTGGAAGGAAGGAAGCCCAACTCCGCAGGCTGTGCTGCGCCCTGTGTGTGCATATCACGAGACCATGATATGAATCTGGGCCATAATGCTGCATTGTGGGTCCTGAGAGCGCCCCCTGGACTGTGATACAGGACCTCTGGGCCTGTGGACAGATGGTGAGTGTAGACCGATCTGTACAGCTGTGGGCAGGACTGCTGTTTTTAGGGTGCCTTTGTAAATGTCTGTACAACAGATGGGCTCCTGTGCCCTTCACCCCAACCAGCACTCTTCTCATGAGCACAGGTCACAGGTGGCTCCAGCTCTGTGTTTGCCAGCCAGCACGCTTTTGGTGTGATTTCAACGTAAAACTCAAGTGGAAGCGCCATAGCCAGGCATAGTGGGCCTGCTTCTAATCCCTTCACTCAGGAGGCAGAGGCAGGAGTTCAAGGCTAGCCTGGGCGGGTGGCATAGTGAATCCAGGGACAGCCTGAGCTACATAGTGAGACCTTGTCTCAGAAAAAAACAGGCATTACAGATATCCTTAACCACCTCTCTGCTCACCTATGCCTTATTTTTTTATCTAATTTTTATATGGATAAAGAGATGATTATTAGCAAATAAATTAATTGCTACTATGTACAAAACATAAAGCCTTAGTTTATGATATTCTTGCAGGCAACCCCAAAGTGTGGAAAAGACCACGGGAGGGCACCGCCTTTAATCTCTGTGCTTGACTCAGGCAGGTAGACTGATGTGGATTCATCTAGGCCATGTAGACAGGTTGGGCAGAACCAGGGTTCAGCTGCAGGTGCAGCAGCAGGTCGGATCAGAAAGCTGGTCAGTGAGGATGGTCTGGCCTTAAGTAGCATTGTCTGGCCTCTTGGCCCCATCCACAGCTGAGCCAGCTGCCAGGGCAGGTGCGGACACAGGTGCCCTTGAGGGTCAGGTCGATCCCTGTGTTGGTGGGCAGCCCCGTGTATCCTGCCAACTGCCCAGATATGCCCACAACAGGCAGCCAGGCTCTGCCACTAGGGAACCGAGGCCCACATGAGGCACAAGGCCACAACTCAGCACTACCCTCCGGGCCCCAGCTCTCTCTAAAAGTGTGTGAGTTTAGCACACACCTGCAGTCCTAGCCCTCCAGGAGGCTGAGGCAGGAGGACTGCGAATTTGAGCCCAGCCTGAGTAACCTTGTCTCAAAATAAAAAATAAATCTCTAGTAATGGAAAAATATCAGGAGAAAGGTCTTCTGCTAAGCACAAAGGATGAACAGAGTGATTCTCCACTGCCCCCCTTTTAGGTCAGTGGGCTGTGAAAGGAGCCCCAGGCAGGGCCAAGGAAGAGTGATTCAGGCACTGTGGACCTGTGGACCGCCGGGGCACACAGGCTCAGCAGGAGCCACTCAGTGTGCTATGTCCCATGTGCACGTTTATTTTTCCTGATGACTACTCACCACAGTCCTCCAGCAGGACCCACCAGGCTGGACATGGCATGGGGGGCACTGTGTCTAAAGTGCTGCCGAGACTCCTATCACCCTGGGGGGCCTGAAAGCCACACGCTGTGTCACCAGGGAACATACATTTCTTTTTAGATTCAGGTCTGACCTGCACTGTGGAAAAGCACACAGTGCCAGCCTCGGGGACTGGACCCAGGCCAGGATCGCAGAGCCCTGGTGCTGGGGCTCCACCTCCCCATTGGGGGCAGTGGACACAGGGCCTGGCATCGGGACACTGAGAACTGTGTTCCCTCAGACGCAGGCCATGGTTTGACTTCCAGCATCCACCAGTGTGTGTGGGTTTAAGCCCAAGACTCCAGTGTGTGACCCAGAAAATACCTGCTTTCCGGTGGCAGCAGTATCAACTGACCCTCCCTTTCTGGCCTAGTGGAAAATCCCAGCCTCTTCAGCAGATGCAGCTGAAGATATAGATGGGCGCGGACCAGCCAGGTAGCCACGGCGAGCAATTGAGAGCTGGTGTTAAACTTAGTGAGATAAAATGCTTACATGACTCCTTCTCATAGCAGGTTTCCATCAGAACAGGAGGTCCACGTGTTCGTTATTGCTACACGAACACACACACACCCCTAACGGTCCTCTTCATCCCTCCCATGGACACAGGTAGCCCCTCAATGAAGCAGGGACAGAAGGTGGTCAACTCATTCCTGCCAGCCCAGCGCCTGCTTCCACATACACAAGTAGGTGTCAATTTCTGTGTTCAGGAGGAACAGCTTTTAAAACTTCATTTGTAAAAATGTCGTCAAGACAAAAAAAAAAAAAAAAAAAAATCCAAAACAAAAACACAAAAGCTCAGAAGCCACTAGAGCTCAAGGCACTGACTCAAGGCACGTGTCGGTAGCACGTGCCATGTCTCAGGACACAGTGTTACCTGCAGGGATGCCCTCAACACAGACTCCTTACGTCATGGAAAACAGAGCCTGAGGATGCTGTGGAAGAGGCGTCACACTATCAGCAGAGCCGCTTTCTTGGGTGCCCCAGGTCGCTGCTGTCTCCTGTGTCCCTGTCACCCTCTACACAAGTGTTCTGTGTCGCAGGAAAAAAGCCGTTTGCCAGAGGACTCGTGCGTCGCCTGCAGGAAGCAGGCCCTACACAATAAATGGGGCGGAAGGCGTGAGGCTCACACAGCTTTTTTTGTTTGAGAGTGAGGAGTATAACATAAAATTCAGGCACCGGCCTTGGAATACAGCAATTCTCCGGAATTTCAAAACCAAACCATAGAACTGCCCATGGCAGTCCCTAATGCACACCCTGAAACGTGATGTCTCTGAGCAGCAGGACACTCAGAAGTTCCAGATTTTGTGAGCGCACTGATTCTCAGAGGATGATCAATCAGGGAAGTCTATTCACATGTTCCTAAATCAGAAAAACCTTGAAATTTGAAAAATCTGTGGTTTCTAGACATTTTGGGTAAAGGGTATTCAGTCTGTATTAAAAATTTCTGGTCAAAGTTTGAAGTTCTGACACATCATGTCCTCTAAAGTTTAAGTCTTATAACCTCCAAAAGGTGGTGCATGCCTGTAGTAACCCTAGTTACTCAGGAGGCTGAGGCAGGAGGATTGCCAAGTTCAGGTCTAGCCTGGAAAACTTCAGACTATCTCACAGTAAAAAATGTTTTGAAAGGCTGAGAGTATAGCACTCGCCCGGCAGGAGCAAGAACATGAGTTCAATCCCAGTACTGAAAAAAAAAAAAAAAAAGGAAAGAAGAAAAGAAAAAATAGTTTGTTATATGTCATAAGTCTAGGTGACCCTCCATTCCCACAGAGCCAAGTAGCAACCTCTCACTTGGGGGACTAGCTTGGTAAAGTGCTGTGTTTGGGAACCTTACAGTGATTACTTAGAACCTTGTTAAAAACAGAGGGACTACATAGTCATTATGGTAAAGTCACTGGGTAACTCCAAAAGCACCTAAGAATGTGAATTTGAAAGTGAAATTTCTAGTGTAGTTTTCAGATCGCTCTCTTCAAAACAGGAAAGACAGACAAATGATATAATTTGGGCTTTCTCCCAAGAGCCTGCTCAGAGGCAACTGTTCCCCTGAAATGCTTGTTACAGGAGAACAGGGACCTAGTAACAGTGCACCCAGCTCTGCACCCTGCTGGCAGTCCAGTTCTCCCCCAGCCTCCCTGCTCTGCCAGGCTGTCACCCTGCAGCACACCCGTCCCCTGGATGAGATGGTCCGGGGTCCAGAGCCAATGCTCATCATGACAGGACAGCACCAGCACTGGCTGGGAGAGCAGTCTGATGGAACCAAGGGACATACAGTTGTGCACCCATGCCCACTTACGGACACCCTGACATGTAGGTAGGAGCGCTGTGCACCGCGGAGGGCAGGACAGCCCCGGAGCCTCCTGCGAGCTGGCGAGTTTATTGAACTTACATTCCTAAGGCTAAGCCCTGAGATGTGGGGTCACTGCCTTACAGCCCCAGATGGACTTTGGGCCATTGGTGACATCTGGCAAGATCCATGCATGTGAATTTGGTGGCCAGGTGCCTGCTGCCCCTGACTACCTCTGCCAGGTCTGCTGCACAAGCAGACAAGAGGAAAATCTCCTGTCTGTAGTCCCATGAAGATCTTGAGCTTGATGTGACAGAGAAAAATGTAAACTCCACACTGGCCCAAACGTATCTCTGCCTGTGAGTCGGCTCAGGGTAAACCTGGAAGTGTCAAGCACAGTATGCATAGGACCAACTGGGGCATGTGCACATGTCCAAGCCTCCAGCTGCCGTCAAAGGCAGATGTCTTCCTGTACTTGCTGGAGGCTTCCCATTCCTGTCACAGTCTGTTTATCAGAGCCCTGCCATGCCCCACCTCCTGTCCTTTGGTTCTTGCAGAGGATTCAGACAGCATCCTGTCCATGTGGGCACAGGGACAGTGCAGGGCACAGCCTCCTCCTCCAGATGTGCCAGCTCTGCCCCACTGCAGTCTGGCAAAGCACGTTACTCCTTCCCTTTCAGAAGAACCTCATGCCCGGGCTGGGCCGGGCCTGAGCAGGGGGTGGCAGGTCCTGGGGGACACCTGGCACAAACTGGGCTATGAGCCCTCTTTGGGCGAAGCTGAAGACGCTGGTTGCTTTTTCCCTTCCAAAGCCTAGATTGCTGGAAGAAACTAAGCAAGACAGACAGGTGTTGGGCAGCAGCTGGTGCCCGCTGTCCTGGGCATGCCCACACCGAGGTCCTGTGCACCGGCTTGCTTCCTGAGGAAGGAGTGGCCACACAAGCTACGTGCAGGGCTACCCCAGCACCCCGTTCACAGCGTCCCTGCCTCGCGGCCGGGGCAGCAGCTTCTTGTTGAGGATACGGGTGAAGGTCTTGCTCTTGCTGCGAGGCCCCTCGGGCTGCTGCAGGAACAGCAGGTCGTTATGGGACTGGCTCATGCCCGGGTCCTTCTGCGGGTGCCTCCGGCGGAAGAACAGCTTGGCACCTTTCCTCAGGAACCCTCCTGCAAGAGGAACAGAGCTATCAGAAGGCAGCGGCAGGCCGTGGGAGGGAGCCGCAGGGGTGAGGGGAGAAGCGACCCTGGGGGGGGGGGGATCCCTGATGGGCAAACAGCCTGGGAGGGAGCTGCAGGGTTGAGGGGAGAAGCGACTCTCGGGGGATCCCTGATGGGCAAACAGCCTGGGCCAGGCACAGGCAGCCTTTCCCCCCAGCCAGATGTTCTAGGACCTCTGCTCCCTCCTTCCCTGGGGCAGGGCAGACCCTACACCCCAGGCCAAGTGAGGGGCTCGGGGAACAATGGTGTTCACCCTCTCAGGAAACTAAGTAACAGTCGCTATTTGGGGGCTGAGATTAAAAAAAATTTCAGATCTGCATGTGCGCGGCCTCACGTGTGTATGAACATGCTAAGCCAAGGAAATGTGATTATAATTGACGTACTAACCTCAGTTTGGGCCTGAGGTATAGGTTGGGGACAGTGCTTGCCTGTTATGCAAGAGGCCCCAGGTTCAATCCCCGAAACATCAAAAAAGTGAAGGGAGGGAGGAAGATGAGATGAAAGAAGGGAAACAAGGAAAGAAAAAAGAAAAGGATGGAGGGAGGAGAGAAAGAAAACACCCTGATTTCATGTGATCTGTCCTATCTATGTAGGAAGTCAGGAGGCCGAATATGTAATGGGAAAAAAAGCAGCAGCAGCAACAATAATTTCCACAGGAATGGCTGAGTGGGGCATGCACACCTGTAATGCCAGCGCTCAAAGACTGCCTTGAACTCACCATGCAGCCCAGGGGTGCCTCTGACTTTGAGCAATCCTCCTGCCTCAGCCTCCTAAGTGCTGGGATCACAGGTCTGTGCCACAATGCCAGCCTCAACTACATAAAAGGGACCTTGTCTCAAAATTTTTTTAAAAAAAATCAACAGCAATGGTTCCTTCAAGGTTGGGTCGGAGCGGGGGTTCTGCCTCTCCACAGATGAGCCCCATATCCTCATGCCTGAGGCCTGGCCACGTGAGGGAGGGCTCAGAGCTGGCCTATAAGCCGGTCACCATTTGTGTGATGGGTGATTCCGTTTGTGTGATGGGTGACAGGCCTGCTGGGAACTGAGATTTATTCACAGTCTGCGATGCATTCTTTCTGCGCGGTACGTACAACACGCCCACGCGCACACCCAGCCCAGCTACTGAAGGAAAGGGCAGCTTTTGCAAATGCCGTGTGCAGTGTTTTTCACCAGGGCACGCCAGGTAAGCGGCACCTACTACCTGGCAAGAATTGGCAGCTGAGACACCACTTTGGGGCCTGACTTTAGCCGAACATCCTGTTTATTGGCAGACAGGGAAGAGCTAGAGTTCCAAGGAGTGGGTCGGATTTCATCCAGTGAAAGGCCCCCCCCCCCCCAATCCCTAGGCGCACACCTGTGATCCTAGCATGCAGGGGCCTGAGGCAGGAGGCTCACTGTGAGTTGAGCCCCAGCCTGGGCTATATAGTGAGTTCAAGGCCAGCTTTAGGGAGACAGCAGAGAATGAAAAGGGAGAACAGATGTGGCCTGATGTGGCCCCACCGGCAGCCTGGTGCCACCATGGGCATAAGCCTTAGTCCCTGGGGTCATCTGTGTCCCTGGAAAAGAGCGGACCAGGAAAATCACCAGCCTGGTGTGAAGACACTCGAGTGCCTGCCACGGTTGTGGCCAGGCCTATGCTGCTGGCACCCTTGCGGCTAATTCCTGTGAGTCACGTGACCTGTGGGGACAGGGCTGGACTCTGGGCACAGAAGCCCCATGTATAGGTGGATAAGGCTGATTAGGGAACTGTGGTTGGGTGGCACCCGCTCAGGGCTCTGCTCAGCACCCACCAAGAGCCTGTGACACGGGGCTGCCCTGCCTGCAGAGCAAGGGAAGGAGGGCCCACACTCCCCAGGGAAATGGAGGTCCAGGAGGGAAAGCACCCAGGATCCCAGCAGGAACCGCCAGGAGTCTGGCATCGGGGTGAGCAGGGCCCAGGCAGCAGCGGGACAGGCTGGGTTAACTGTGCCCACATCATCCTGGGGCCGAGCTCCTGGCCCCGGGCCTCTGAAAGCCACTCATGGAGCTGTCTCTAGACATGGCTCAGGGGGCCAGACACAGACAGACATACGGAGGGAGGGTGACAAGGACCTGGGGACAGGGCCCTCCGAGAATGGAGACCAGGGCCATGAGCCTATCAGACAGACCCTGTCACAAACCCGATGGCTGTGAATGAGCTGGCCCTGTGGACGCCACCAGCAGAGCAGGGCTCCAGAAGGGAGACAGAGCATCTCTGCTCCACTGCCCTCTCTGCACACCACGGGGACCGAGTCCAGAGTTCTGCACAGAGCACCTTCCTTCTCCAAGAATTTCTGTTCTGAGACATTCTCAGCCAGTTTCGGTCCTCCTGCCTCAGCCTCCAATGCTGGGATTACAGGTGTGACCTCCGCACCAGGCCTGAGCTCTGTTGCCTAAAGCTGTGGGTCGGTGGGTCTGTGGGGCTTTGTTACACCCCATGAGATCAGCAGCCCTCACAGACCGACTGACCGACCAACCATGGGGTGCACGCACGGTCCTCACCCTCAGACCCCTCACCCAGCTTCCCATGAGATCTCGGAGCACTGGCGGCCACACAGAAGAACGAGTAGCACAGGTGGCAGGAGTGGAGATGCCCAGCCCTGGACATGCTTAAGCCGGCCAGCAGGGAACCCCCTTCAGAGGCCAGGCCCTGCCCGCCTAGACCTGAAAGTCGCCACGCTCCTGCGGGCGGCGGACACGGGTTGAGGGCCTCGAGCTCCCTGTGGACTCTCATACTTGGAGGAGCTCCTGGCTGCAGGTGCTGCAGGAGGCCTGGCTGGAGGAGTCACAGGGAGATCTGGAGGGTGCTTCCCTCCCTGCTCCTCCCCCTTCTCCCATCCTGGATGCCCTGGGCGAGCAGCTCTCTTCTGCCAGGCCTGGGAGAAGCTGACCGTGGACTGAGCTCACTGGAACCCACGAGCCAAACAGCTCTGCTTCTGAGTCCTCGTTGTTGGGAAGTTTGTCCCTGTAACAGCAAAGTGACTCACACAGCTGCCCTGGGCCAGGCTCCGAGAGGATGCCAGTGGAAGACTGTTTCTCTGACACACTGAGGACAGGAGAGTGGCTGTCCTGTGCAGGAGAGACAGGTGGGCACTGTGTCCCAGTGCATCAAGAGAGAGTGTTCACTCCGGGCCTCCCCTGAGGCCTGCAGAAGTGAAATGGCACAGCGGCGCCTGCAGTTCCGGCTCACGCCTCACCCAGACGAAACGCCAAGGTCGATGGGACGGTGAGAGGAGGCCAGGGGGTGCCCAGGCTGCTGCCGCTCCTCCCACACTCCCTGCAACCTCTGCCGCAGCTCGACTGCTGTGCCCATTTCATTGTCTGACACCCACACCCGACACTGAGGCCTCGGTGGGATTCGCTCCAAGGACCCGGGGGGGCTCCTGGCTCCGAGGCCATGGTGACAGCCCACAGGCTGTCTGTTCCCTTGGGTTGCACCGAGGCTGCTAGGCAGGCCCAGCCCAGAGGCACCTCTGGGCCCTGGGAGGGGCACCTGAGGCAGGGTGGGTAGGCAGCAGCCCGGCATGGCACACGGCAGCAGCAGGAGCGACTGTCCTGGAGGAGGCCATCCTCTCCTAAGCACAGACACCCCTGACTTACGAACCCGATCCCTTCCTGGGCTGGCTGTAACTCAGGGCAGTAGTTTAAGGCTCGGGCTTCTCACGCAGCCTTCAGAGTCTCTCCCGCACACTGGCAGATCTCCGTCCTCAGAGACACTGGCCTGGGATGTGTCAACCACCCCACACTGGAGAGGATGCTGCCACGTTCCCTCCAGATTCTGTCAGGGTCACATCTGCATCTGAGACCAGTCGGGAGCACAAGCAGCTGGCATAAAGGCCATAACTTTTAGCTTTTAGGTTAAAACTAAAATTCTGGTCTTGGCCTAAGTGGCTCCCGTGTCAGGCCTATTGTAGTTCCAAGGTCCTGTCACCTCCTCACAGGCGCTCAGGTTTCAAGCTTGGCTGCCGGACATAAGCCAGGGCTGCAGATGTGCCCCTGTGCCAAGCGGGAGGCCCAACTGTGGGCAATCCTACCCACATGGCATCCCTATCTGCCCACCTCGAGCAGGGATGGCTCTTGCGGCAAACTGTCAGACTGCCCACGGTACCCAGCGAGATGCAGCTGTGACTGAGCTCTGCATCTGAGGTCAGCGACCTGACACAGGGAAGTGTCCCGCCCCAATCTGGTGAAGGACTTCCTGCCCAAGCTCTGGCTTCCCTGAGAAGAACTCTGCTACAAGACAGCAGCCAGCCCTGCCTGGTCTCCAGCCCGCGCTGTGGATTTCAGGCCCCACCTTCGGAGCAGTGGGTCCTCATGGCTCGGGAGACCCCTGCCCAGGATGCGGAACCCAGTCACACCCACTGGGCATCGTGGCCAGGGACCACCATAACTGACACGTGGTGCTGCACTCCAAGCCGCAGCAAGAGTGAGGCTCAGCACAGCCAGAGCCCCCAGGACTCTTTACAATGCGTGTCTGTCATCCCAGCAGCACTCTGGAGGCTGAGACAGGTGTTCCTTGACCTCAAAGCCAGCCTGAGCTGCACAGCAAAACCCTGTCTCAGAAAACCAACCAAACTAACTAAAAGTGATATACTTTTGGTTACTAACATCGGGTAGGACGGTCAGAGGAGCCTGGGTCTCGGTGAGTGCAGTGACATCTGCCTGTCCCTGGGGGCACCAGAAGGAGCCAGAAACCCGATTCCCCATGCAGGCCACACGCACCAGCCAGTGCACAGTCGCCAAGAAAGCAAACACTTACAAAATGCGAAGGAGCCAGAAACGCCTGACACCCTCACGGGGCATTACACACTGTGTGTGTAACAGGGTCACACAGCACCCCACACACTGTACAACTAAAATAAATGCATACAACTAATGTACAACTAATTGCTAACAGTTCAGAGAGCCGTTGAGATGAAACTCCAGGCAAATAATCCAGAGTTTGAAACATGAGGAAAAAGTAAAAGACAGTCTTTCCCTGATACTATGATTTTTTTTTCTTTTTTTTTTTTACACAGAGCCTCACTTTGTAGCCCAGGTTGGCCTTGAGCTCACACTATATAGCCCAGGCTGGCTTCCAGCTCACAGCAATCCTCCTGCCTCAGCCTCCTGAGTGCTGGGCTCACAGGCATGCGCCACCATGCCAGGCCCTTTCCCTGATTCTAAAAAAGAAAAAAAAAAATCACAAGAAGGCTGAAGCCTCAGCAAATACGTGGAGGAATTACAGAATAAGTGATATAATTCGTAGCTCTAACTCGGACATTTCTAAGTTGATTACTAATTCGTGTCTATACCGCCTAACAGACATCGCAGAAGAATCTGACCTAAAATCCGGTCTCCAGGAACACGGCCTGGCAGTGGGGTAACACTAGCTCGAGCGCCACCAGCTGCACTCAGCGCCCCCTCCTGGCGGGGTGCAGGCGTCGCTGACCCACCCGGGGTGCAGGGGCGGGAGCAACGCGGTGGGAAGGTGGGCGGCACAGGTAGAGGGCGGAGGCGGCTCCAGCGCTTCCTAGCGGTAGACGGGTGGCGCGTGAGGGAAACAAGCCCGAAGTGACTTACTGTGCAACGATTAACTGGACGGCAGAGAGTGCTCCTCTTAGGGTAGGGGGTTGGGCGCGATGCAAGAGCAAAACCAGAATGAGAGACAGTGAGAGTCTGGAAGCTCTGACGTCACACGCACGCACACGTACACACGCACGCACACACGCACGCTCGGTTACAGTGCAAGACATTCGCAGGTTCCTTACCTGCCATCCCAGCATCTGGGGGGCTGAGGCAGGATTGCTGTGAGCTGGAGGCCAGCCTGAACGGCAAAGCGCGACCCTGTCTCCCACCTACGCTAGGTGCGAGCTAGTGCTCTGCCCACGGTAGAGCGCACCTATTGGTGCTTGTTACAAAGTTAACCCCAAGGTGGGAATCGGGTTCCCGTGCTGGGGATCATAATATGTAAATTTCCAACCAAGAAATTTCCAAACACATGGGGCTTCTCTGACTCCTTACGGAAGTCATGAAAAATAAGTTTGAAAAGGAGTGCAGATTTCACAGGGCCATTCCCAGTATAACCTGTTTTGAAAATTTTTGTGTGAAACAAAAGCTATGTGGCAACCACAAGGCAGACATTTCATAGAGAGCTGAGTGCAAAGCTCTTAGAAAACATAATAAAAATATTTTTTTTTTCGAGACAGGGTCTGACTTTGTAGATCAAGTTGGTCTTGAACTCATTATGTGGCCCAGGCTGGCCTTGAACCATAGTGACCCTCCTGCCTCGGCCTCCCGAGTGGTGGGAATGCAGGCGTGCGCCACGAGGCGTGGCTAGGAATGAAAATGCTTAAAAATGAGGCCGACACTCCTGAGGCACTGTGTGCCCACAAAGCAGTGCCCCAGGGTGGCTCAGCTCAACAACTTTCCAGGTCCCACGTGCAGGGGCCACTAGCTCCCCACAAGCTGACCCGACACCCGATCCCAAAGAAGGCCACCCACTGCCGGGATGGGAGGCAGGAGAGGGTGCAGTGGAGGAGTCAGCCCTGAGCGCAGGTGGGAAGCTGGGCCTGTGAGACCTGAGCGGGCCCAAGGTGGAGCAGGCCAGGGTGCGCACACAGGGCCCGCCGCCAGGGGGCGCCAGGGGCCCCGGGAGTGAGGTCACTGCGGGCCTAAGCCTGCAGACCAAGGACCGGCCTGCGGAAAGTCCCCACAAGCTACCCGGCAAACAGGTGGAGGGGCTGGAATGTTTTCTGGGAATTTCCAACTCCCTTCTCACTCTGCTCCTTTCTTTCACCTCCCTGGTCCCTGTGGGCCTGGCATGCGTGGGTCAGGGGAGAGCAGCAGGGGAGAAGCAGCAAAACCCAGCTAGAAGCTGGGCTCGGTGGTGCACCCTGTAACCCCAGCAACCAGGAGGCTGAGGCAGGAGGACTGCTGTGAGTTCAAGGCCAGCCTGGACTACAAAGTGAGACCTGCCTCAAAGAAGCAAGAACCCAAAAAGACAGGCGGGTACGGCACAGGGCACTCAGACCCCTGGGGCTGGTTCTCTGCTCAGCAGAAGCAGCCAAGCCAGTGGTGGGCATCTTGGCCATAGGCCTCTCCACACCAGGGTCCGGGACAGGATGGACCCAAAGGGCAGCCCCTGGACTCCCTGGCCACCTTCTGGGGCCGAGGGTCCTACTGGGGGGTTCAGTGGAGCCCAGGAAGTGGGGATGGGGCGTGGGGTGCAGTGAGTGGCTGGCTGGGAGGGAAGGGGAATGTGGGGCAGGGTCCTCAGGTAGGAGGCGGCGGGGCTCAGTGAGCAGCTCCACAGGTCAAGCTGAGCGCACTTGCCGGGCACACTTGAGTGGCTGAGTCTCACGGGGGTGTGGGGAGGGGCATCTGAGTCAGGCGGAGCTCCCTGTCCCCTCAGGGCCACCAGGCTTGGCCTGAGGGCTGTTGGCTTCTGACTGGCGAGAGGCGGATGAGGCCAGGGAGGGAGATGCCAGGCAGGGACAGTGCCAGCTGCAGGTGCCCGTGCCAGGCAGGGACTGTGTTAGCAGCGCAGTGGCAGGGAGAGTGGCGACAGGAGCAAGAGGAGCAGGTACCTTTCCGCTTCCGGACGTTGCCCACATCTGAGGTGCTCAGGGAACTCTCCGACACAGCATCGGCGTCCCCGTCGGGCTCCAGCAGGCGTGGCCTGCTCCATGCTGCCATCGCCGCAGACTCCTCCGGGTGCCAAAGGTCTGGCTCAGGCTGCAGGAGCTGGGGGGCGGCAGCGACCGGGGCTGGCTCGTGCTCGGCAGGTGGGGCGGGGGTCGCAGCTGCCTCTAGGGTGACTGGGGTGGTGGCTGGGACGTCCTCCTGACGGGCGTTGTCCATGGAGGCCGCATAGTCCAGCATGAGGGCAGCATCATGGTCCTGAGAGAGAGAGGTCTATGGGGAGAAGACCGTGAACTCTGGGCCAGCACAGTGGCCGAGGGGGGCGGCGCCCTAGACAACCGCTCTCCAGCACACGCAGACTTTTGCTTGTTTGACACAGGGTCTCACCACGTGGTCTAGGCTGGTTTCACACTTGTGGCAGTCCTCCTGCCTCAGTCTCCTGAGTGCCAGGATTACAGATATGTGCCAATATACCTGGTGGTAGTTACCTTGTATCCTTTTTTTTTTTTTTGAGACAGGGTCTCGCTTTGTGGTTCAGGCTGGCCCTGAGCTCAGCCTCCAACTCACATCACAGCAATCCTCCTGCCTCTGCCTCCCAAGTGCTGGGATTACAGGCGTGAGCCTCCACGCCTGGCACTGTGGTATGTGGTCCTGGTTGCTGCTGGGTGTGAGTCTCCACACACAGTATGGTATGTGGTAACCAGGGATAGAACCCAGGTCCTTGTGCTTACAAGACAGGCGCCAGAACCACTGAGCTAACTCCCCAGCCCTACTTTGTATCCTTTTGAGAACTATCTTTCTAGCCCATCTTGGTGGTACATGCCTATAATTCCAGCACTGGATAGGCTGAGGCAGGAGGATTGCTGAGAGTTTGAAGCCAGCTTGTACTCTGGAGACCCCCCAAGAAGAGACACCATGGCCTGGGTGGCCATGTCCCTGTGAGCCCCTCACTCTCTGGCATGATGGTCACTCTGGTGACCCACCTTCACCACTCAGGGTCCTCCCAGCCCCGCCCTCTCTGAGATCCTACAGGAGGTTCCCCAACCTATGCTCAGAACTCCCGGAGCTCTAAGCCCCTCATTCCAGATGGGAACCCCCAGCCGCGCTGCGCACTTGGAAACGTAGGGAGAGCAAGAGGCCGACGAAGGGCCAGCTGTCTACAGCAAGTGCTTCTCCGTGATGACGGAGGAAATCCTGGCTGCAGAAGATGTGGATGCTTTGGAAATGAGTAATTTTCCCCAGAAGTCGGGCAGAGGCCTGGGCGGGACTTCCACCCTGTCTTTCTGTCTCTCTAGCGGTTTTGCCACGTTCCCCCAACCTGTGACACGCAGCACACCCCCAGTGGGTGCCCACAAGAACCCCAAACTCACCCTGGCACAGGCCCCGGACCCTGGGCCAGGTGCAGAGGCCCCGCATACCTTGGAAACCCCTGAAATGATGAGCGTGCTCTTCTTCCTCGGGGACTTGAGCTTCAGCTTTGAGGACTCGCTGAGCTGTCGGATAGCCACCTCGGCCACCGGGTCGGACCCGCTCAGCACCAGCAACTCTGCCAGGGAGGCGCGAGGAGTTTGTTAGCAACAGCGAAATGTCTCATGAGCTGGGCGCTGTGGCTACACCTGCAGTTCTAGCAAGCTGAGGCAGGAGGATCTCGAGTTCGGGGCTGGTCTGGGCTATGTGGTTAAGGGCAGAGTGACCTCTCTATGGAGGCGCTTCGGAAGCCCACAAGAAGAGGTGGAAATGCCAGGCAGCCAGGGGTGTCAAAGTGAGGTGCGTGGGTCTGCTTCAGGGCTGCTGCACTTCACGCGGCTCTGCTGGACATGGCAGAGCCACTTGGGGGAAGGTTCGGGGGACAGGAGGGTACAGATGGGACACAAGAGTGTCACTCAGAGGGAGGCACCACCACATGTGGCTCCACTGTTACAAAGCAAAACTGCTCTGGAACTCAGAGAAGGAGCTGGACTCCCAGCAATGTGGAGTTGTGGAGCTGGCGCTCGCCTACCTGTGTCTGAGGAAGACAACGTCTTGCTGACGGGTGCGCTGTGGCACGCGATGGCCTGCACGGAGATGTCCTTCTCGATAACCTTCACCTTGACAGGTGTCCTCACGGGAGACTCTGCAGGGGACAGACCCAGTTGTGCAGCTGCTGGTGCTGCACCAGGCTCTAGAAAGGGAAAGAACCCGCGTGGGCGGGGCCTAGAGGGTGAGAGGGCTTCCTGATTTTGGTTTTTGAAGACAGATCTCTCTTTGTAGTCTAGGTTGTCCTTGAACTCACTCTGTAGCCCAGGCTGGCCTCAAACTCATGGAATCCTCCCACCTCAGCCTCTTGAGTGCTCGGATCATAGGCATGAGCCACCACCCTTTCTTCTAGATGAAAGTCTACACTGACTGCCAGCCCCCATGCCAATGAGCGCTGAATTTAACTAGTGACAGCTGGAGCCGAGCTCGCTGCTCACTGCCTACAGCTTAGGTCACATGTCTGCACCAGGCCAGCCGGCCTCTGCTCTCCTGGTGTGTCTTCGGCAGACCCGGAAGGTGGGGTCCCCTGCCCTGAGGTCCCTCACAAGCGCCCAGCGCCGGCCCAAGCATCTCACCTGACACTCTCCCCGCATCAAAGCGCGGCTTGGTCTTCACGGCAGTGACGGTGGTGACCACGGTGCCGCAGGGCATCACGGTACGGTCCTTCTCCACCTTGGTGGCAAGCGTAGGTGGAGGGGCTTGCAGGGCCCTGGGCTCCCCGGGCTCCATGTAAGAGAACTGCGGGAGTCGGGCACCAGTTACATGTAGCGTTGCCCTCGGCACCCTGTCCCTCGGAGTCCCCTAGGAACTCGAGCAGTGTTGGCACGCAGCCCACAATCCTCTGCACGCCGCTCCTTCTCTGCATCTAAGGGCAGGGCCCGCGCCAGGCAAGTGCACTCCCAAGGGCACCGTTGTGGCGCTACAGCCCCAGTACTTTATTTTCTCTTGAGCTGGATGTTGTCCTTCAAATTGTGATCCTCCTACCTCAGTCTCCGAGAAGCTGGGACTACTGGGGCTCACAAAATACCTGGTTCTTCCAAGTTCCTAATCCACCTACCACAGTGTATGTGCTACATGCACTGTTGTGCCAGTATGAGGTTGGGCAAACAGGAAGAAGGCCCGTCTGTACCCGTTCAGCTCAGACTCAACTTTCTTGGGAGCATTTTTAATCCCGGCAACCTGCTCCTGCACCCTGTGTCACTTATCATTCCAATGCACCTGCACTGTCCAGCTGCCACCACGCTGTGGCCCAAGCTCAGAGTGTAACCGTGTGCACCACCAGGGGAAGCAAGGTGGGCACTGCCGCCCAGCCTGCCCTGGGCTGGGAGAGTCCACCCAGTCTAAAAGCGCCAGGCCTGAACAGTGCCCCCTGCTGGACAGGCTGTGCACACATGAGCCAGGCTGTAGAGAAGGGGGGGCACTGTACCTCTGCAGTGACTGAGCCCAGCACCACGCTGCCCTGGTCTGGCCCGCTGGTCAGTGCGAAGCTCTGCCGTCCGGAAGGCTGCTTCCTGAACAAGTCCAGCGGGACAGTCGCCACGGCCAGCGGACCTGGGAGCAAGGAGATGAGGGGGTGGACACCTCGTGGGCCCCAAGGGTCATCAGACAGGGAGGGGCTGTGGGCGCGGCCAGGCAGCAGGACAGCCAGAGGCCACAGGGGCTAGGAGCAGACAGGTACACGGAGAGAACCAGAGGGCAGGGCAGATGCCGTGACTGCTGACCAAGGAGCCATGAAGTGTACCGAGGACGGAAAAGCAGCCTGCCGGGCACAGCAGCACAGCCCTGTCATCCCAGCACCCGGAAGCTGAGGCAGGACGATTGCTGTGAGTTCAAGGCCAGCCTGCACTACATAGTGGGACTGCCTCAAAACACAAAATAAATTTTTTTAAAAAGGAGATCATTATACTGAAGAGGGAAGAAGGGAAGGGCTACGTATCACAACGTGCCTCCAGTGTGTGTATGAAGAAAGCAAGGGGGGGAGAGAGAGCAGATGGAGGCAGAGACAGGGCGAGACCTCCCGTGTGGGCACGGAGGCTGCAGTGTGCAGGTGGACAGGGGTGCGTGGGTGCTCCTCACCCTGCCGTACACTGGAACCTCCTCATGGGTCCTGTCAGCATTGTTGGGAATAAGCCCAGGAGAAACCAGAATCCAGCTCCTTTCCAGCCAACTGCGGTCCCACCCTGGGCGTCCCTACCCTCATCTCTCAGTGGACCCTGTCATCTCTGAGGATGCAAGGACACTGCTCCAGGATTGACCTAACCCTGACCTAACCCCAGGATGTCACCAAAGATGCCGGCCCCATAAGTTGACGGTGCTTCCCTTCCGGATCATGACTGTGGCAGTCTAGGTCCCTGGGGTTGAGGTGTAGCTCTGGGCTCCAGCACCTGCCCCACATGGATGAGGATTTGGGTTCCAGCTTGAACATGGCAAAAAAATCAGACTGAAAATAAATCTCATACCGGGACCAGGGATGTAGCTCAGCAGCACAGCAGCACAGCACCTGCCTGGCGAGTGAGAAGCCCTGAGTTCAATTTCTGATACCAAAATAAATAAATAATGCATCTTATAAACATGGAAACTACTGACTCACTCAGGCACACGCCCAGGTTCATGTTCATCCTTGCGGCTGACCGCAGAGCCTTGTCTTATCATGGGTGCAGCTTAGCCAAGGGGTTTAGGTTAAGGAAGAGGCCGAGGGAAAGCAGAATGCTGGGCGTGGGGCTGGGGAGGAGGGGGCACAGGGCCCCGTGAGCAGAGCTCCGACCTGAGGAGGTGACTCGGAGTGTGCACTCGGGCAAGGCCAAGACGGCACATTTTACACTGTATATATTTTTGCTGAAAATTAGAAATTGAAAACCAAGTATTATCTGTTGAGGTTGGGAGCGTCCAAAACTGCTTTTCTAAGCAAGAGCTGCTAAACGAAAGGTCTTAGGGTATTAAGAAAACAAGACGAGCTTTTTCAATAGATGCGAAGCTGCAAATACCTGAACTGGACGAGCACCCTGCCGCTCGGCCTCCCCACTCACCTTCCGAGCGCCGTGCCTCCTCCGAGATCAGCAGGCACAGCTCCCTGGACTTGGCGTTGAGCTCACTGTGGGAGGGGCGGGGGTGCAGAGTCATGAGGCCTTCGCAGGGCGAGCTTTCCGAGCTCTTCCAAGATACCCAAGGGCGGTCAGAACACACAGCGAAAGCGTGTGCTCCAGAAAATGTATGACTGACAGAAACACACACACCGTCCCAAGTCCCGCTCAAGATCTGCCCTCTCTTTGAACACAATCATGCCAGCATCCTGGCCGTTTCCTGCAGCAGCTCTGGAGCCCTCTTCCCTGAGTGTGATCAAAACACAGGGACTGTAGCTGCCGAGCGCCGTCTAGCAGAAAGGCAGCCTGTAAAAACATGGCGCTGTGGGCCGGGGAGTTAGCTCAGTGGTTCCGGCGCCTGTCTTGCAAGCACAAGGGCCCGGGTTCGATTCCCCGGTAACCACATACCATACTGGGCATGGAGACTCACGCCCAGCAGCAACCAGTACCACATACCACAATGCCGGGCGTGGTGGCTCACGCCTGTAATCCCAGCACTCAGGAGGCAGAGGCAGGAGGATTGCTGTGATGTGAGTTCGAGGCTGAGCTCAGGGCCAGCCTGAACCACAAAGCGAAACCCTGTCTCAAAAAACCTAAAAAAAAAAAAACATGGCGCCGTGTCCTCGCGCACTTTATTCATTGGGTCTGGAACCTGCGATTTCTGGCTCTTCTCCAAAGTCAGAATGACCATGACAGGGAAGTGTTCTGAATCCAGCCTGGGCCTTGAGACAGCCAGACAGCGCAGCTGAAGACATTCAGAAAGAGGATCCAGAGCTGAGACAGGAAGCGGCCAGGACACGGGAGGAGGGTGTTCACAGAAAGGGAGAGGCTTTTGAGGGGTGCACAGCAAGCTGTCTTACTGAAATATGATTTTTAAAAATGATAGACTTGGGGCTAGAGATTTAGCTCAGTGGTTCTGGCGTGTATCCAGCAAGCACAAGGTTCCTAGTTCAATCCCTGGTAACCACATACCCCAATGCCAGGTGTGGTGACTCATGCCTGTAATTCCAGCACTCTGGAGGCAGAGGCAGGAGGATTTCTCTGAGTCCAAGGTCAGCCTGGGCTACACAGTGAGCTCAAGGCCAGCCTAAACTACAAAACGAGACCCTGTCTCAAAAAAACTAAACAAAACAAAACAAACAAACAAACAAAAAACAGTTTCTAGCTCGTCGGGAGTGCACCCTGGTCTGGGTGAAATTGGCTGCTAGGTTTTCTCCTCAGTGACATTTACATAGGACCTGACATCACTTATCAAGGTTCCACTTCCTCTGCATTGTGAGACTTCGTACCTGGCGGGGCTTTCCTTCAGCTGTCACAGGTGGCTGAGCCTCTAAGGAGAGTGGGGGATGCTACAACTGGTCCCTCCGGTCACCACAGAGTGAGAAGAGGGATGGACCCGCCTTGAGAAAGAACCTATGACACTCACAGCCAGCGCCAGGACGTCAGGACTCTCCTCACCTAACGCAGTTTTCCGTGTAAGCCTCGTGCCAGTGTGACTGCGCACACCCGGCTGAGGATGCCCAGCTGTGACCCCCAGGCTGTACTCACAAGGTGAATTTTTCCTCCCACACGAGGTCTGTGGTGTTCCTGGGCCGCGAGCTGGCGAACCTCTGTGCTGGGTCGTTCAGCTGTGCTGTGCACACAGGGCTGGTGCCACCTGCCAACAGGTGAGAGGCTGCGCTAAAAGCCAAGGCTCTGCCCTGGCTCTGCCCTCCCACATCGGAGTCTGTTCTTTCACTTGCCATTCATGGCATTAGAGCAGTTTTTCCTGCCTGGTGGCAAATGCCCCGAGCTGACCCCAAGTGCCTCAGCTGCAGGCAGGATGTCCCACTTGGGACTGTCGCACAGAATTGGCACCATCTTGGGCTAAAATGGAGCCCCACGTGTAGACAGACTAAAGGCTGCCCAGGAAGTGGCCAGCTTTAATCCTAAACATATGTTCAGTCCCCTCACAGAGAACCCCTCTTCCTCCCCGCAGGAGGGGCCCTCACACCTGACCTGGCCCTAGCCAAGACCCTGTGGGCACTGGGCACAATGGTGGACAGCTCACAGGTGCCCCGACTCTGAGACAGGGCTGCCCTAGATGCCCAGTCCCAGGACACTATGCAATCAGAAACCACCAGCCATGTCACCCCCACAACTTCTGGGGTCAACTGGACCTCAAGACACTCAGGCCCAAACAGAGGTCATGTGGCACAGGGCCTGGGCAGGTACCTGAGCCAGCCAGCTGCACACAGGAGCCCACCAAGGGGCAGCTCAGGCTAAAGGCCACACACACGTACTGCCACCTAAAGAAACACCTATGGTTGGACCTGACTGTGAGAGGCCGGGGCTGTTCGAGGCCATCCACACATGGTCCAGGAAACCCCGTGCAAACAGACACGGGTGGCCCCATGCGCTCAGGCAGTCAGGGAAGCCTCGTCTCTGAGCATCTATCCTGTGACCGCAGCAGAATCCCCAGGAAGCCCAGGGCTGACACCCAGGCCCATGACCCCACTTTTGGCAGGGCAGAAGCACACGCTGACCAGGCCCCATCAGAGTTGGGCCAGGTAGAGAGAGCATGTAGAGAGAGGAGGAGAGGAGCAGGAGGAGGCTTCCAGACGAGGGGCACAGGCCAGCTGTCACGTCCCCTCTCTAGGCTGCCGTATGCAACAGGGCTTCACCAACTCATCCTGTGGTACGTGTTCACGGGGCACGTGCATCATTTAAACACGTGTGCCACGTGCAGCAATCAGACCTGGACCGGGCACGACCATCGCCTCAGACAATCTGCTCTGTGCGGGTTCACGCAGTCCCTGTGTTGGAGACTCTGGGCACACAGGTTGTTGTTAGGGTCCCTGGCCTGAGCTAAGCACAGCCATCTGAAGGTCTCCGTCACCACCATGTGTTCCAGGTGTGTGGGTTCGAAAGAGGCAGGGGTGGGGCCCAGGAGCCCCACCCCAGGGCATAGGATGGTCCCCTCTCCCACCTGAGATCCCAGGATCTCGGAGCAGCGAGGCCTGGACATTCTTCACCTGCAGCCTCAGTGCATGTGCCCTGGGAGGCTTGGGCGGGCAGCAGTCCTGAGCAGGCGGGGAGGTTCGAGGCAGGGCCTGAGGGAGAGAAGAGATGGCATGGTGGCATAGGGAGGCTACAGACTGGAGGAGGAGCTGACCCACTGCAGAGGGGACCAGTGCCAGCCTTGATCCTGCAAGAGGCCCATCTCATGGAAGGCAGTACACCAGGGGATACCCTGTGCCCCCCCAGAATTTCACCCCAAACACAGCCAGTATGAGGAACATGCACTGGGCAGTGTGCCATGGTGGCACCATGCTCTGGAGCACGGCTGTGCAGGTGCCTGCCACCTGCTCACTGCAGGACACCCGACCTCCAAGCAGAGTGTGGCACCTGGTGGGAAATGTCCAGGTGCTGTCTGGCATTGCACAGCTGGGACCCACCTCATCCCTGTCGCGTCCTCAGGCAGTGGGGCCACTGACAGCAGGTGTCCCAACTCGGGAACGTGTCATGGGCTGGTGGGTGGGGACTCCCTTAGGGCTCACACGCCCACCTGAGCCTCTCAGAGTCTGTGCTCCTAGGACCCAGAACTGCTGTGGGAATGCTGACGAATGTCAGTGAGAAGCATGTGCCCCACTGATCTGGTGGGAGGAGCTCTGTGCTCCGCCTTTGGCACAAGACTTTGGGCAGGCAGGACATCAACCAGCATCCCCACAGCCGGGTCCAGCGTGGGGTGGCACTGCCCACACACAGGCACCTGTGCCTCACTCACCTGGGCCTCCTGACGGTCTGCAGGCCTGGTGCTGAGAACCACCGCCGGCGCAGCAGGGCCGACCACGAGCTGCAGCACGTCCCGCAGCGCTCTGGACACCGCCTCTGGCTCCACTGATGGCTCCTGCGGGAGAGAGGGCACCTGTCACCCACGCCTGGCGCCCACTGCACCCTGAGGCTCCCTCACTACTATGGGAGGAAACCGTGCTGGCCCCACCAAGACCCTAGGACCAGACTGGACGCCCCGCTTCGTGCTGGGCTGGGTGCTGCACACCTGTCGTCCCTGCACCCTCAGAAGCTGAGGCAGCAGGATCTAAGTGTGAGCACAGCCTGAGGAGCCGAGTTACTTAGTGAGATCCTGTCTCTAGATAGAAAAAACCCACAGAAGAACAGGACGCAGCTCCCCGTGAAGGCCCTGGGTTCAGTCTCCAGCAGGAGTAAAGCCGTTTACACTCATCACCAGAGATAAATGAGGAAATATTAATACATAAGTCATTAAAATGAAGGCCTAATGAAATGAGGTGCAGAGAGTGGTGAACACCCACGTGTCGCCCTCCGGGTGCTGCCCTCGGTCACACAGTGTTTCTTTCTCATGGAAGCCTTGACTTTGGGAATGAGAAGGTATTTAAGGACTTGCAGAGAACTAGGAAGCATTCAGGCAGCCCTGGGGGGTGGGGAGGGCTGGGCCACCCAGGCTCGAGGCCACAAAGCTCCATAATGAGCCCCCAACCCTGCCCCTCAGGCAGCTACATCCCTGTTCAGAAGGCCTCAAGCTGGGAAACACCAAAGTCAAAGGCAGAGACCTGTGGTGAAATCCAACCCTTCCCTAAAATAAAAGAAAAGAAAGAGAAAAGGCGGAGTGTGGTGGTTCCTGCCTGCAGTCCTAGCACTGGGGAGGCTGAGGCAGGAGGATTGCTCTGATTTTGAAGCCAGCTACGTAGTGAGATCCTGTCTGAAAAAAATCTAAACCCGTAAGTGACAGAGCGTAGATCATTGTTAGAGCCCTCCTGACAGGGCCTGTGCTTTGAAATGGATGCAGGAGCTCTGATGTCTATTGCGACCAGAAGAAACCACATTTACCAACAGAGACAGAAGCCCGGGGCCCTGTCAGGAGAAGCTAAGCAGGCCCCAACCTTGGTGACAGCCACAGGCCCTGTGCTCGGGACTAGCCTGGCAGGATAGACTCTGGACTCAAAACAGAGGTGACGCCTGAGCTGCTCTAGCTGCTGGGAGCTTGGGGATACTGGGCAGCCCCAGAGACAGAGTTGCAGTCCTGACAGGGCCAAGTCCCTGCACGGAGGGGCATCGGGCACTTCCTGGGAACTGAGCTGGGTACTTAGTACTAGGCACCAGCTACTGGGCAGGCTGGGCAAGAGGCCTGTATGGGAAGAGCCTGTCTCCAAAAACAGAGGCAGTGTGTGGCTGTCGTGCTCTCACCTGACACGCACAGGGCCCAGCCTACCATGAGCAATAAGGGAACAGCAGCAAATCAGGAGCACAGCCAGACCTCTTCCAGCAGGCCTCCCAAGGGCGGCCAGCTGCCCCTTGCACACTGAGGCCTGGACAGATGAGGCCACTGGGGAAGAAGAGGACAGACATGGGAGGAGGTGCTAAGTGGGGTGCCTTGATCCCCACACCTCGGATGAGCAAATGGCCAGGGTCGGAGCACAATCCCTACACGTGCACATCGTGAGAAAGCAGCTGAGACACAAGCAGAACTGACAGAGACTGCACCCGCCTTCGTGTCACCCAGCGGGCTAAAATACCCATCGACAAACCATTCATTTCGTATCTTTCAACTCCACTCTGCCCCAGTAGAGTCTGGCGGCCTCACTGGAGCAATTGGCAGGGAAACATAAGACCTGCCAGGAGGGGTACTGCCTCAGCAAAGGGACCCGCGTGGGCCCCTCCAGCCCCACCAGACCCCCTGGTTCTGGCCTCAGAGCCCCATGGCCCCAGAGGTAGGACGACTTGTACTTGAGGTTTAGGGGTGCGCTCGAGACAACAGAAGAAAGGGGCCGCGTAGGACCCCAGCCTGGGGACCCTGCCTGACCTCTGAGAGGCATCTTCACCATGACAGAGTGACCAGGGACGTCCTGTCATGTGACCCCAGGTTCCAGTGGGTACATCTGGCCTCCTGACACCCCAAGCCCTGAAGCTGCACGGGGCAAGGGCCAGGGGTTCAGGGCTGGTGGGCTGGGAAAGCCAGGCACCAGGCCCATCGCGGCCGTGCCCTGGGGCCTGCCTGTTGTGAGTGGCCCACGTCAGCCCAGGGAGGGGCAGCGAGGAGCTGTCACAGCTGAATTGGCCTGAGTTCAGTCCCCCCCACCCCGAAGCTGTTCCCACACATCTGAGTTCACACATGGACACAGGAGTCACAGAAAAGACCCACCTCCGCTGGGACGCGGGGCTGGACCTGTACATCGGTTTCCAGAGTGGGGACGAAGGCCCAGCGGATGTGGATATCCTCGCTCTTGTCTCTCATGTAGAACTCCAGCTGCGAGAGAAGAAAGTCACTGGACTTGGCTCTTCTGCCGGAGCCCACTGAGCATGTGCTACACAGGTGTGCGGGTGTGCATGCATATGTGCATGGGTGTGCATATGAGTGTGAATTTATTCATTTATCTGCTTCAATGATCCCTCAACTCCCCCTTGGCCTGCTGCCATCAGGGTGGACAGGAAGACTGAAAATCCCTTTTGCCTCCTGCCCCGGTCCCACCTCTGCCTCAGTATTGGAGGGATGAAGCCCAGTGTCATTAAACTGCAATCTCTTTCCAGGAAGCAGTGTGCAGTATCTGCACTTGTCTTTCCAGTGTGTCCAGCAGAGGCTGAGGAGGAGGCTCAGGTCTCCCCTGGCAGGACTGTAAGTCCAGCACAAGGCTGCATCACTGTCTCTGCCTGGGCCACCCAGTACTGGGTCTGCTCAGCTCTAACCTGGTGGCACCCGTCCTGGCATCTGGAGGAGGTGGACAGGGCTCCCCGGTGATAGCACCTCTCCCTGGAGCCTGTGAGAGGCCAGGAATGGTGCAAGGAACTAAAATAGGTGGAGCTGCCCAGTTTCTTTGGGGGACCCAGAGGAATCACAGGAGTCCTTAGAAATAGAAGACCCAGCAGTGTAGCCAGAGAGGCAGGACTGGAGGACTGGGCTCAACAGAACAAAGGCTTCCCGGAGCCTTCCAAACGGAGCACACGACCAGAACACAGGGTTGCAGGTGTCAGGCCACTCTACCAACACTGGCGGGAGCCACGAAGCCGACTCTCCAGGGCTCCAGCAAGGGGCGCTGGTCTTCACACCAGACCTTGCTACAGGGACATTGACTTCAGAACACAGACATGATGAGCCTGTGGTGTCTCAGCTAAATGGTAGGACTGTTCCCGCAGCAGGACAGATGCATCACAGCCCTCCTGGCTCCAGCCACTCACCTTCAGGTGCACCGGGGAAAGCCGCACATCACACAGCTGCCATCCTGTGTCCCCTGCCGAGGCTGGCCCCACGCTGACCAGGAACTGCAGGGCGTCCCCCTCCGCGCAACAGGTCACCACCTGGGAGGCGGGTGACAGGTGAGACGGCATGTGCCACGGACACCTGGCCACCAGGGACAGAGCAGCTGGACTCCCAGCGGCAAGGACTGACCCAGTGTCAGGCTCAGATAAATCCCGGCTTGTCTACTATGCAGCAATTTGAAAACCAGGACACTAGCTCTTGTCCCCAATGGGCTCCCAGGAGCTACACTCCGCGCCATCCATACAGAGCTGTGCGGCTCTGTGCTCCACGCCCTTGTCCTCCAGCACAGCATTGCTAGCTTCCCACCATGGCTGATTCTAGACATTTCCACATTCTCAAAAAGCAAGCCATAAATTACAAGTAAGAACTTTATAGTCTATCCCAAACAAAAGACATCATTTCTATCTAAATCATTTTAACAAGTCATTACTTTTCAAAAAATCGGAGCAATTCAAATTATGAAATACAACCTGATTAAAAAGACACACAGCATGATGCAGCAGAATCACAAAATGAGCCCGATTACAAAATTAGCTAAATTTAAAAAAAAATTTTTTAGTTTGTTTTGAGATAGGGTCTTCCTATGTGCCCTGCTCGCCTCAAACTCATGCTGATCCTTCTACCTCAGTCTCCCAAGTGCTGGAATCACAAGTGTGCAGCACCATACTTGGCTAGATTTTGTGTGTGTGTGTGTGTGTGTGTGTGTGTGGTTCTGGGGGTTTAACTCAGGACTTTGTGCTTGCTAGGCAGGCGTGGCACCACTGAGCTACATCTCCAGCCCGTGGATGGATTTTCATTGTATGAAATGAGGTCATTTTGACCAGATGTGGTGGTACACGCCTATAATCCCAGTACTTGGGAGGCTGAGGCAGAAGGAGAGTTACTATGAGTCTGAGGCCAGCCTGAAGGAGAGGGAGACCCTGTCTCAAAACAAAAACAAAGCAAAACCTCTAAAAGACAGAAGCCGGTAATCCCATCAGGGATAAATCAAACCCTAATCCTCTTGGAGTACTGATTTTTGTAGCCATCACACAGAGAACCCTCGGGCTTCTGCCACAGAACTGCTTATGGGGAGCAGGTCTTCTGGGGCGACCCAGGCACCAGTGTATGCCAAGCCAGCCTGGCTCTGGGTCATTGCATGGCTGGGCCGTGTGCCCCTGTGTCTGGGCCCGGTGAGTGGCCGGTGTCTGTCCCAAGCCAAGCCTTCAGGAGGCTGGGATGACGTAGGAGAGCTGGACACCACCTTCCCCAGGGCCACTGGGAGGAAAAGAAAGTGCTTTAACTCTTCGAGGTTCGTCAGAATCAGAAACACCACGTGGATAGGTTACCGAAGGGAGCCTCTGCCGGCTGCATGGAGCTCAGGGCTCCCAGGGCTGATGGGACACCCCGGCGGCTCCAGTCCTGCCCTGCCACGCCCCTGCCACCCCCTGAACCATGCCCCAGGGAGCTGAGATCTCAGAAGAGACTGACAGCCTGTCACACAGATCTAGAGAGTGACGTCCGCTGCTCCTCCCTACGCCTTCAAGACACTGATGGATGGGGACCCAGCATCCAAGTTCACAGAGGGCTGGGATGAAACAATGTTTGGATAAGAAATGTCGCCTATTCACGTTAAAAATAAACACTGTGTAAACATTCCTCTCCAGCCACGGGAGACTCTCACGCTGACAGCACGACATTGGTAGTTTCAGTGTCTCTGACATGATAGGCAGGCTTTTAGGCTGCTTAAAAGTAAAACAGCGCAACACGCCAGGGCCCTGTGTCTTGGTTAGTGCTCCAGAAACTTCTATCCTAAGTTACTCAGAAAATGACTAAGAAGACCAGGGTAGGTGGCTCATACCTACTATCCCAGCATTCCGGGAGGCTGAGGTAGGACAGTCACAAGTTCAAGCCCAGCCTGGGCAATTTAGCAAGACTGCTTCAAAATAAAATCTGAGGCACAGCCGAGTGGGAAGGGCTCAAGTATGTCACACACACACACACACACACACACACACACACACACACACACACACACGAAAAGAATTTTACTAAGAAAGCAGACAACTTTCTTAGTGTCTCCATTGAAGCAAGAAATTTTGGTTTTCCTTCATATTGGGGCCAAAGAAAGCCTTCCTCAGCGGGAGGGAGCACATGCCTGTAATCTCAGCACTCAGGAGGCTGAGGCAGGAGGATTACGAGAAGTTCCAAACCAGCCTGAGCTAAAAATGAGTTCAAGGCCAGCTGAACCACACAGTGAAACCCTGACTCCAAAAACAACAAACGCCCCCAACACCTTCCCAGACACTCAGATGCCCAAGTGCTTATTTAAAAACAAGCAAATAAGGCAACAAGCAAATGCAGCCACTGTAAAACTTCCGGCAGACTAATGCTCGTGACCACCTAGGGCACCAGGGCTGTCGGCCTGGGACTCGTCTCAGCTGCAAAGTCAGTTCTTGTCCATCCCCTAAGAAACCAGCCACACCCAGCCTCTCCCACCACCCTCAGTGCCCACTGGAAGGTTCCTGGGTGGAAACTGGAACCGCCAGACACTTCCGTCTGCCCGCTGGTCACTCAGTCAGGGTGGAAGGAGGCTTTGCAAGGAAGTGTACTTCTGCAGCATGGGAAGTGCTACCCCAACAAGATCGGGTTTCCCAGCCACACAAACAGAGACCAGCCAGGGGTGGGAGAGGATCTTGTTCTTGGGCCCACAGCAGGCAGGACAGGTACCTGCCAGTTCCTGTGGCTTTCCACTGGCCAGCCAGCCTTCTACACGTCAGAGCTCAGGGACCAACAGCCACTTCCTGCCTGCAAGTGGCCAGACCTGGATATTGATCTCCTCAAACCCAACAGCTCCCCAAGAAACCTTTCTTGTTAGGTGCCTCCCTGCACACTTGTAATTACAGCTCCCAGAGGCTGAGGCAGGAGGATCTCTGTTAAGTTGCATTTCAGCCTGGGCTACATAGTGAGTTCAAGGCCAGTCTGAACGACTGAGCAAGACCCTCTCTCACTGTAGCCAATTTGGCCTCACATTTATAGCAATCTGCCTGCCTCAGCCTCCTAGTTGCTGGGATTACCAGGTCCGGTTTAGATTTATTTACTTTTCCAAAGCAAACAAAGAACTCCTTCATGATACACACCCTTTCAAAATTAATGAAAGCCTGGACTATGGATTCCAGACATGCAGCCTTCTCCTCTTCTCAGACAGCGTTTGGGGAAGGGTGGTCAGGCGATGGTGTGGGTCTGGCGACAGGTGCACACGGGTGGAGAGAGGGGAAGGCACCTCTCCGCCTGCCCTGGCCAGGGCTCCAGGAGCCTTGCTAAGCTTTGCTGTCCTCGCTGCCTCCAGACCCCACAGGCGGCAGCGCCCGCTGTGCAAACACTGCTCTGATCTGTGTTGCCAGGAGTGCCAAACTCCCAGGGGGACGTGCGTCCCGGCTGCCCAGCTGCCACCGACAAGAAAGGCTCTGGTCCCTCCGGAGCTCTCGGCCCTCTTTCACTGTCCCCTTTGCTCAGCCTCCGCTTCCCTGGGAGCTCCCAAGGGGTGAAAAGCACTCAACCACCGTGTTTCCACCAGCACGGGGCACAGCCGAGGAAATGCAGCCCCGGGGGCGGCTGTTGGGCAGACTTCACTTCGATCACCCCAGTGGAAGCTCCAAACAGAACTGGGCGCGGCCCTTTCCCGTCACTCCCCGTCTGTCCTCACCCCTGGGTGTTCCTGCAACAACAGGAGATGGACAGAAATGCCATTTCTCCTCTAGCACAGAGATGCCTTGACTTACAGAAGTCACGAAAGTTAAGCATCACCAGAGCACCTACAAGGTTAACCTGAGCAGCCGTGGGGCCGCCTGAGGCATGCTGGGTAATGCCCTCCTGGTCTGTGTGCCCGCTGGCCGCCGAGGGCAAGGAGGGCTGGGGACGTAGCATGGTGGGTGATGCTCTTTCAGCACGTGGTAGGCTCTGAGTCCCACCCCCAGCACAAAACCAAAAATAAAACAACAAAAACAAACGAAAGGCAAAGAGGGTTTTCAGAAACGTGCTACAGCAGGGGCAATGTGAATAACATGGCAGAAGCTTTGCAGCGGGCATGCCATGGCTCTAGGCCCATTCATGGGTATGCTATTCTCTTTCGTCCACTCTGAGCAGACAGAGAGGACATTCCCTATTAAATTAAGGCAGGGCCAGCCGGGGGGTACCCTTCTGTGACTCCAGCATTTGGGAGGCTGAGGCAGGAGGATCACTGTGAGCTCAAAGCCAAGCGGAACTACACAGTGAGACCTTGTTTCCAAAAACAAAAAGGCAGGATGGGAGGAACTGGATCTTTTCTCAGCTTCTACTTAGTGCTTTCCACCTGGGGACAAGTCAGCTGTCACACCTGTCGCTCAGGTTCTGTACTCAGCAAACAAACTGAAACAGGACACACGGCCTCCGCCCAGGAGCCAGACAGCTCGGCCTCTGCCCATGACTGATAGCGAAGGGAGGGCCCTCCTCTCAGATGGAGAGTGTCCTCCTGGCCCTACTCTGACCTGGCCAGGACAGTGGGGCCAGGCCCTCCTCGAGGGCAAGAACTCACTACCCCCATCCCATGGGGAAGCTCCTGAAGGAATACAGCTAGCCCGCAGGGACAGCCCACAGGAAGTCCAGCCCAAGCCACCAGTGAGGCCGGAGAAGCCAAGCTGGGCCTCTTGTCTCTGGGTGCTGCACCCAAGCCCAGGGCCTTAGCTGGGGTCCCCTCCCTGATCTTGCTCTACCACACAGCCCTGGGATCAGACCTGGAGCACTCAGAACTGACCCACCCCGGCCACCCCTCACTTCACCTCTGCACTGAGCTGCCACTCAGCTCTTATCGCTGCTGTGAATGTGGAGGCGCTGGGCAGGGCCTGGACTCGCCGTCACCCTCCTGGGCTCCGAGCGGGACTCGCAGGCCTGCACTGCTGCCACAGGCCTCTTCTGGATGGTCGCAGGCACTTCTGTGACAGGAGACATCAATCCTACTCCACGGGGAGGGCGGCAGCCTGGGCCTGTCTCCTTTCTGGGACCTCGCAGATGCACTGCCAAAGGGCCAGTGTGGGGATTTCCACCTAAACCGAGCAAGTGGACAAAGCCAAGCGCTGGAATCTCTGAACTTCCTTTTTCTCACTCCTAGGAATGAACTCAGAGCCTTTATTCTGTGCTACATCTCAACCCCCTCTTTTTTTCCCTCACTTTTTAGGTTGAGACAAGATCTTCTAAGTTGTCTGGGCTGAACTGGAACTTGTGACCCTCCTATCTCAGCCTCCCTCAGTACTGAAATTCTAGGCCCCTGGGGGAGGCCTCAGGGACCTGGATCTCAAGCAGGGCTCCCCACGGACCACCACTGCCCCCACCTTCGACAGACCGGGGGCAGAGCGCTGCACAAGCTGTCAGCGGTCAGTGTCAGCATCGAGATCCCTATATTCCATGTCAGGCCAAGCTAAGGACAAAAGGAAAACAAAGCTTCTTGTTTGCAACCAGGATGACAGATGTGAGTGACGTTGATGACGCCGCCCTTTTACACTAGCAAGGAATGGGAGGAGCTGGAGAGCAGGAAGCGGGAGTCCCGGCCTCTCCAGGAGGCAGAAGCAGGAGAGCTTACAAATCATGGGCAGGAGCCAGGCCTGCATCACTGGAGCTCCGCATGCTCTGCACATGCTCGCTGCGGGCTTCTGGGGGAATTCCGGGAATTTCTAGAATTCCCAGAATTCCCAGGTTCTGGGGAACTGTCAGTGCTGTTCGTTGCTATGGTTTCACGTAAGCAAAGGGTGGTTAGTGCCTTTCAGCTCCCTCGCCCTCCCCCTTCCTCTCTCTCTGACAGCACCGGAGTAGAACCCAAGTCCAGGGGACTGAGCTGCCTCCTGAGCTCTTTCACTTCAGACAAGGACTCCCTGAGTTGCTGCCAAACTCGTGGGCTCCTGCCTTGCCTTGGGAAGGCTGGGATTACCAGGCAGCGCTCAGCTTCTTGTCCGTGTGTTGGTCTGGGCGGAGGCAGGAGCTTCACAAACCGTGAGAGTAAAAGTGGAGGAAGTGGGGAGCAGCAATGTCGGCTCAGAGACACCCCCAGCTCTGCTCTGGTGTCTCCACCTGGCAGCGCCGCCTGGGGGGGCGTGACCTGCCCATTGCCTGGGCTTCCCCTTTGTGCAATGGGCACCATGTGTCTCCTGGCAGGGGATCGTGGTAAACATGAACCATGGTGTCTCTGGGGCTGGCCCGGGCCTGCTCATACCAGATGCTTATTCCCGTGTAGACCTGTAATCCTCCCAGGCTCAGACTCACATGGCTGACATGGGCCCTGCAGCCGGAAGGGGATGCACATGCTTACCACAAGCCCAGGCTCCCAGCAGCCCTTGCTCCATGCACAGAGGTTATAACTTTCATTTAAAGCTTTAACCTGAGTTGCCATGGAAAGACCATCAGCCAGGAGTGGTGGTTCACACCTGTAATCCCAGCCCCCAGGAGGCTGAGGCAGGAGGATTGTCCCAAGTTTGAGGCCAGGCTGAGCTAGCTATTGAGACCCTATCTCAAAACCAACAAAATACAAGCCACAGATCATGAACACTTTCAGTGTGCCTGGCCCCATGAGGAGAGAAGCCAAATGCCTTCAAGGCCCCTGTGAGAGTGGCCACATGCACCCTCACCCAGGATGGGTTTTGTTGCCCAGGCTTCCTGGCAAGGACCAGCGGGCCTGAAGGCTGTGGCCATGGAGAGTCGGTGGCTTCCAGGCTCCACAGCTGCCTCTCTGGCCTAAGGAGAGAGCCAAGCAGGTGCGGCTCTTGGCAGAAGCATCGCTCATGCCGGAGGTAAAGATGTCTCCCACGTGTCCAGGCTCGTGGAGGCAGAGGTGGCGGGCGCCCTGGAAGGCTGTACCTCGGCTGGCCTGGGGCAGGGTGATCGGGAACAGCAGATTACAGGGACCAGCCCCAGCCCCAAGGATGCCCAGGAGCAGCGGAGCACCCAAGGGAAGCCCCTAGGCCTCAGGGGCAGGCACCTTCCACCTGGGCCTCGGACTCCCCAGGAGCTCCCCACATCACAGGCTTCTCGCAGTGCTAAGGGGCCGCTGTGCTGATGAGGCGGCCCCCACGGCGCTGGCCACCTGGCTGGAGGTACCATGAGCCGCCTCCAGGCCGGGCAGGAGCCTGGACATGCACTGGTGACGAAGGCCCACCTGGTGCAGGACACCCTCTGGCAGGGCCAGGAGGCCTCTGCTGTGACCCCTAAGCAGTGGTGCTGGGCTTCCTGGGTGTGTGTGGGGTGGCACCAGGGAGGCCTCAGCGTATCCTCATCCCACGCCCTCAATGCACCCACACAGCGCCATGACCACTTACGGCCATCTGCGGTCACCGTGGCTACCTGTAGTCACCCGTGGCCGCCAGAGGTAGTTCTGCCCAGAGCCTAGGAGCCAAGGGAAGAGGCCAATGATGGAGGAGGCCCTGAGGACAGAAGGGAGGCCCAGGGGGTGGGCTGGGGGACCGAGCCACACTGTCCCAGGCCCAGGTCGGGGCTGGACAGAGGTGAGTGGAGTGGTTGTGGGTGAGAAAAGAACCACACACATGTTCTGCCCCACACACGGGGCCGCCCTGACTCAGCCTCTCCCATGAGGGCAGGGGGCGTCCCAGACCACCGCAGGTGAGGCAGGACACACAGTAGGCCAGAAGTAAGGTCCTCACTCGAGGCGGCCCAACCTCTGCGCTCGGGCAGACTGACCTCCATCTCGGTCACACGCCTAGTCCTGGGTCCAGGCAGAGTCAGGAGAAAGAGGGTACTCAAGCCAGGGTGGGGTGCTTCAGAGCCGAGGGCTGACATCCAAAGTGCGTCCTTTCCTGCCTTGAGCTTGTGGCTTTTCCTTCTTAAGAATTAAAGCAAGGTGTGGTAGGTGCATGCCTATAATCTCAACTTTCAGGAGGCTGAGGCAGGAGGATTGCTGGAGGTTTGAGGACAGCCTGGACCACATAGTGAGTTCAAGGCCAGCCTGAATTTCACTGTGTGACCCTGTCTCAAAAAAGCCAATAAAAATGAATAAATCAATAAATGGAATTAGGCAGTGCAGGGGAGTAAGCAGAGATGCTAAGGCAGACACAAGGCAGAGCTGAACCCCAGGGTTAGACGGGCAACACAGCACACACTGCCGGGCTCTCAGCCCAGGGACCGCAGTGAGGAGCCCGGGTCAAACCTCCTTCATGTGACGCATCTATCAACTGCCGCCCCAGCTGGGACAATGACAAGAGATGTTCCACTTAGGCCCCCCTGAGCCCTCTGGGAAACTGGATGTCATAGGTGGTCTTGACACTCATCCAAGAAAAAAGCCCACATACAGAATCCCAGGGCTGGGAGGGCCCTGCTCCCAACACCCATCCCAGGAGACCAGGGGCCATAGGAGAAGACAGCCACAGCGAGACAGGGTGACAAGAGCTCATTTCCTCATTTCCCCAAAGGCACTGAAGTCAAGAACCACCTGTCTTCAGGGCTGAGTGTGATGGTTCATGCCTGTCATTCTAGCCCTTGGGAGGCCGAGGCAGGAGAATCTCTGACAGTCTGAGGTCGGCCTGAATGTATAGTAAGACTGTCTCTAAGAATCACCTGTCCCCAGCTCTCCGGGACTCCCACCCACTGCAGAGTACAGACCGGGTGATGTCTACAGTGGCACTTTCAGCACTACCCTCACTTTTGAACAAGCATGTGCTGCTGTGACAATATTACAGCCAACCGCTGACTACCCCCTTCCCCAGCCTCCTTCTGGCAGTCTGTGAAAACCCTCAAGCTGCTCCTCCTCTCCTGTCTGCGGACAGGAAGGAGATAGATGCACAGTAAACACAGCTCTAGAGTTTGGGGACTAACTGCCCCCACTGGGCCTGCGCCCCCCTGCCCTGAGCTGGGGTCACTGCCATGTCCAGAGAGGCAGAAGCCCCGTGAACCCAGGTTCTCTGCAGCATCCACCAGGTAGTCACTCAAGGGGTTTTGATGAACTTCAACTACACAAGAGGAAAGGATAGAGGCAGTGTAGTCTAAAGACACCAAGGTGTAAGAAGGCTGGAACAGCAGGCTGGCGCGTGAGCCCAGCCTGTCAGCCTGCAGGTCACAGTGTGCCAGATATAGATGCACCCCCACTGCTGGCACAGCGACTGGTTTCAGCCCACAATCTCGGGCACCAAGATGATGGGAGCCTGTGTTCTGCTTATTATGTGAAAGAATAATAGCTTTAAAAAATTGTATAAACTGGGCACACACCTATAATCCTGGAACTCTGGGAGGCTAATGCAGGAGGATCATTATTTCATGCCCAGCCTTGGCAGCTTAGTGATCTAGGGAGACCCTGTCTCAAAATAAAAAATAAAAAGGGCTGGGGGTATAGCTCAGTGATGTAGCCACCTGCCTTGCAAGCCCAAGATCATGAGTTTGATCCCCAGTTACACTAAAAAGAAAGGAAAGAAAGAAAAGTAAAGTAAATGGTGACTGGCTGGCAGCTGCATTATTGGGGTAAATCATACAGAACCTGGAATGTGCCATCTGCCCCACTTTTTTTTTTTTAGGTTTTTTTGAAACAGGGTCTCGCTTTGTGGTTCAGGCTGGCCCTGAGCTCAGCCTCAAACTCACATCACAATCCTCCTGCCTCTGCCTCCCGAGTGCTGGGATTACAGGCGTGAGCCACCACGCCCGGCACTGTGGTATGTGGTACTGGTTGCTGCTGGGTGTGGGTCTCCATACCCAGTATTGCTATGTGGTTACCAGGGAATCGAACCCGGGTCCTTGCGCTTGCAAGACAGGCACCGGAACCACTGAGCTAACTCCCCGGCCCATCTTCCCCACTTCTAAGAGTGCATCAGCAGCATCACACGCATCCACTGCTCACACCCCTTGCACACAAGCCATTGTTGTGCAATCCCCACCACGTACCTCCTCCCCAGACGGAAACTCTGTTCCCACTGGACGCTGACTCCCGCCCCTCCCTGGCCCCAAGTCCCTAGTCCACTTTGTGTATAAACCTGACACTAACACCCTGGGCTAAGTGGAATCACACAATTTTTTTTCTTTTAAAATGAATGTGGCAATGCACAACTGTAGTCCCAGCTCTGGAGGCTGAGGCAGGAGGATTGCCCATGTTTAAGGTCAACCAGTGCTACATAGTAAGTTCAAGGCCAGCCTGAGCTACATAGTATACCCTGTTTTCTCAAAAAATAATGTCCTTCCTGGCCAAGGATTTAGCTCAGTAGTTCCAGCGCCTGCCTTGCAAGCCCAATTCCCAAATCCGATCCCCAGTAGCCACATACAACAATGCTGGGCATGGTGACTCATGCCTGTAACCCCAACACTTGGGAGGCAGAAGCAGGAGAACTGCTGGGAGCTCAAGGCTTGCCTGGAATACATATGTGAGCTCAGGGACAGCCTGAACTACAAAGTGAGACCCTGTCTCAAATAATAATAATATTATTATTATTATTATTATTATTAACAATAATACTGTCCTTCTCTGTTGTCTTATTTTGCTGAACATCACCTGCTCAGTTTCATCTCCACGAAGGCCGGGTCAGAACTCTTGTCCAGAGGTGCCATGCTCTCTTTAGCCACTCACCCAACCTGGGCTGCTTCCTCCTCTTCACTCTTGTCAATAATGTGTCATGATGACAGATATATAAATGCTACATTGCTTTTAGCTTTCTTTGTGGGAGGGGTTAAGACAAGATCTTGCTGTGTAGTTCAGGCTGGCCTCAAACTCACTATGTAACCCAGGCTCACCTGGAATTTATGGTGATATTCCTGCCTCAGCCTTCCGAGTGATGCGATCCCAGGCGCCTCCACACCCAGCAGCTTTTAGCTTTAATTTGCACTTATGTGATGGTGATTGTACTAAAAGCAATGCAGTTCCTTCACCCACTTTCTACAGCACAGCGTCTGGCAACGACAGACCTTTAAACCAGCCTATCATTATGTCGACACCGCTGCTCCCTTCCCAGCCCCACTCCAGGCCTGCATGCTCTGTCCCTCTCCTACCGGGAAAAGTGTCAGGAGACACCGTGTAGAACCTTCCTCACCACAGTCCCTGTGTGGGGGACTAACAGCCGTGGACCCACACCCACCTGAGTGAAGAGGAAACCTGCAGGTCCCACCGTGGTCGGGGGTGGGGGCAGAGACGTTCGCCTGAGCTCCCAGAAAGAGGAGACAGCTAATTATCTGGGATCGGAAGGCAAATAGATAAGCCCCAGCTCGTCCTGGGTGCTGCTCTGTAGTTACTCGGGAGAGGCGGCCACCACATGGTTCACTCCGGGAGTATCCAGGCAAGGTATGCTGGCAGGCAGGCGAGAGCTGACTGCACCAGGCCACACCCCCGGGCCTGCCACTGTCCCCCTCATCACACACACACACACACACACACACACACACACGGGGAGGATGCAGAAAGAGCCGCCTAACCTGAGCAGGCAGGACAGCACGGGAGGCTGAGGCAGGATGATCGCTGTGAGTGTGAGGCCAGCTGTGATGCGTGTCCAGGGGGAGGTCCCTGGAGCTGTCAGTCTCGCTAACTTACCTGGCAAACAAGCCACTTTCATACTGGGAGAAAAAGCAGAGCCCCAGGGTTGGAAACAGTAACAATAATATAACAGCACAACAGAGCTACGGTGAGGAGGGTGAAGATGTTTCCCACCAGTGGTGGGAGAAGAGGAGGCCTGCACGGTGCTGCCAGGCCCAAGCGTCCTGCACACTGCACGCTCCGCACGCACACTTGTACGTAGACTCCTCACTTCAGCCCCGTGGCGGGGCGCCCACTGCGGTCAGCAGTCGCCATCCAGCCCACGGCCCCTGCTCCTGACAGTGCTGTCCGGGGAGCAGCCAGCTCCTCTTGCTCGGCATGTTCCCGAGGTCCACGCGTGGAGTGGCTCACACCAGGCCTGCATGCCCCTTCTAAGGAGAGACATATGCCTTTCTATGGACAGACTGCACCTTGTATAGGAACTCACCAGGGTGTGCCAGAATTCTATTTTTATCATCATCATCATCATCATTATTTTGGTACTGGGGATTGAACCTGGTTCCTTCACGCTGAGCTCTAGCCTTCTTCATTTTTTTTTTTTTTTTTTAGATTTTGAGATAAAATTTTACTGGGCCCTTAAGTTGGCTGAGCTGGGCTCAAACTTGCTAACTTCCTGCCTCAGCCTCCCAGAGCACTGGGATTATAGTTCTTACTTTTTTATTTTTTAAAAAACGGCTTAAGCATTCTGTTGTCAGTAATTCTAAAGCAAACTGCACTGTCCGAGCCCCGGCCTTTAGTCCCCTCTTCCTGGAGGGGAGGCCAGGCAGTGAGTGCCTGCTTACCTTCTCCTGGGCCGACCTGGCCACACTGGACACTTCGGAGACTGCCAGCTGCAGGGGCTGTGGCTGAGGGTCCTGCTCGAAGGACAGGTGCAGTGGGCCCTGGGGAGAGAGGCAGGGTAAGCGGGTCACGCTGGAAGGGGTCCTGTTTTTCTTTAAAAGATGACATACTGTCTAAAGCTCTGAAAATCTAACAAAATACAAGTGTAAATGAAAAGTACAATGGATGTCTATATTTTAAAAAAATTATTAGAGTTAACAACATGCTGCCACGAACCTCTCTCAGAACCTCACCCCACTTTCGACCCCCTCCTCCCACTGTCCTGGGTGCTTCCTGCAGCAGCTCTGGGCCTTGTTTCCCAAGTCTCTTTAATTCACCATCCTAACTGCCCCGATGTCCTGACTGGATTCACAGCATTGACCTTTCGTGGTCATTTTGACTTTGAGGAAGAGCCAGAAGTCACACGGGGCTAGAGCTGGCGACTAAGGTAGAAGACGACGCAATGCCATGTTTTTATGAGCTGCCTTCCTGCTGGACAGCGCTCGGCGTCAGTAGTCACTATATTTTTTATCATACCTTATAAAGACACTCAAGAAAGAGGGCTCCGGAGCTGCTTCAAAAAGTGGCCAAAATCAGACACTCAGAAGGCTGAGGCAGAAGGATCATGAGTACAAGGCAGCCTGGACTACGTAGTTAGCTCGAGGCCAGCTTAAACTACATAGCGAGACCTTGACTCAAAATGAAATAAAACAACCAACAAAACAAATCAGTGTAAGGTGCACCCTGTGCTGGGGGTTATAGCAGAGGGAAGGACCATAGCCTATGAGCAGGCTTCCTCCAGCACCCAAGGGTCCTCTGCACCTAGCACCAGCCTTCCACCTCGGCCAGGAAGAGCTGTGCCCACTCCCCACTCCGACGGTGGCCCCTCTCTGGGTGGTTCCCCAGCCCTGCCAAGCAGCCCTGCTGCAGCCCTAGCGTTCTCCTCAACTCCCAGGGCTCAGATCCACCCAGCGTCCTTCCGGATTTGCAAAGTAAAGATGTCCACGTGGTGTGCACTGAAATGAATGTGGCCACATGGCTTAAGACGGACACTGTCCCGAGGACCAAGGAGGCCGGTGAGGCAATCGAGTCTTGTCCTTTCAAAAATGATCTCCCTGGGACCCCAGTGAGCGCGAATGACGAGGCCTACTCCAGCCCTGTCCTACCCCTGTCTGGTGAGCCCCAAAGTGGGGTGAAAACCCAGGCCCAGCGCCCTCCTCTGCTTCAGGCTCCACGCCAGGGCGGGGCCTGGGAGAGGCCAGAGCAAGCCCCGCCCTGTCTCCGAGGAGATCCCAGCACCAGACTGGTCTGCGAGGCCAGCGTCATCTCGATTTACACATTTTTAACCTCACCATGTGTTAGCAACGTCTACCTCATCCTGGAGTCAGTGGGCAGAGTGAGATCTCCGTCTCTCGGGGATGAGGTCAGGCGGGGGCTGGCTCGGGAGGGGCCCCTAGCCCAGAGCTTGGTGGAGACACGGTCCATGAGTGGACCTGCCTGCTGTTATGACAGGGCCGACACAGGCTGGGCATGGAGCAAGCGACACAGGGCATCTTCTCAGCTACCAGATGCCCTGCGCCTCACACCTGGCTGCAGGTGCAGGCTTGGAAACCGCGGCAGGCAGGGCAGGGGCGGGGGCGCGGCCCCCCCTCCCGTCCTGCCCCTCCCTCCCTCCCTCTCCCTCCCCTCCCCCCACCCGCCCTGTCCCGGTTCAAAGCCTGGAGATGGTGCTGCTGGGAAGTTTCACATCAAGGGTGCTCTTACAAAAGAGGTAAATTATGAAGATAAACCAAGGACAGGGATATTGCATTTGTGCATCCAATCTGCCCAACCTTGGTGGTGCCGCCTCCACAGCCACTTGAAGCAGAGGGGACTGTGAAGGGACTGCTCCGTGACTCGGGTGGGGGACACAGAAGGATGACTGGCTGGCTGGCGCGAACCCACCCAGAACCTCCGCAACTTAAACTGTGTGGTTCCGGGCTGCGGGTGAAGGAACAGAACTCCCGAACAGACCACACGCAGGCACAAGCAACAAGCTGGAACCCCAGGCTGAGAAATGGAAATCTCCTGGTCAGGAGCCTGGCAATGCTGTCAGCAGCGCCCTTTCTGGGCCGCAGGACCAGGGTCTAGTGTTGAGGAGGACCCGGCCATTGGCAACCCCTCTCCAGGAATATCAAGGCCACAAGAAAGAGGGAAACCGCTGAGATCTCAGGCTCAGAATCCACCGAAGATTGTGCACTGCCCTGGAAAGCCAGCGAGAGGTTTTTGTGCATGAGCCACCACGCCAGGCCATTGTTGTATGTGGTTATCCTGGGACCTTGGGTTTACAAGGCAGGCGCTAGAACCACTGAGCTAAATTAGTTGACTCAGGAAGAGGTTTTATTTTGACTTACTGAAGGTGTTTCTTACTATTATCCACTAGGTTCTGAATTATGGTAACATTGTACCAAGCTCAACTTCTTCCACTGTTACAATGCTTGATACTCTGGGTCATAAATTTTAGCAACATTGTATCAGTGCTAATTCTTGGTTGGGTTTGTTTCAGAGAAGGTCTCTCCCTGGAGCC